>JALIZH010013470.1:0-46798 GCA_030522465.1 Rhipicephalus appendiculatus | reverse complement strand
TCCGGGAAACTTAAACACGGAGGACGAAACGATTAGGAGAGTGATAATGGAATCAGGCTATATATACAAAGCGATCGGTTGACCTAATGTGTCTCGTTTGCCTCCTATCTTTAAGGCATCATTTGAAACGGCGCGACAAAACTGCCAGAATGAGAAAAGTAAATTGCAGTGACACCGACGCACTTCACTGATATGACCACGTTTAACTGTCCTCCTCACAGTGCACGCACAAGGGATGACAGCCGTAACTTCTCTGAATCTTTGCGCTTGCTTGGCAACCTTTGATCGGTCATCGTCGAGTTATACCCGATGTCTTCTTTCTTTATAGTGTTCCACGGATCTTGAAATATTAGGGTAAGAATTTTTTTTAGTGCATTATTTAACTCTAGACTGGTATTTAGTTTTTGGTAGTCTACCGAGCTCAGCCTTGCTTAACCTCCAAGCCTTTCTTTAATTGTCATTCTCTCGCTCTGTTTGGTTTGAGTTCATGTATATTCGTATTCTCTTGAAACTCCGGCGTAAATGTAACGGTTTGCTTTCCTGTAATATTAAAAAAAATCCATGCAACTCCACGAAGTGAATGATGACGATTGGGCTGCATAACGTCTATGGTGAAGTCGGCGACTAGTCTGCGACTAGTACGGACGGACGCACGGACGAATGGACGGACGGATGGACGGCGCAGGTGGTTTTTTTCAGAGCTGTGTAGCAGGTGTTGTGATTCGATTGTGGACTCTGGTACATCGCCGGACAAGGCTAGCCCCTAAGGAGCTTCGCCCCTAAAAAAAAAACAAAAAAAAACATGTTACCCAGTTTTACCTAGTGGCGAATCTGCGGAAACAGTGGAGCTGAGGGTCTCCTGTGTTTCCAATGCGGTTTTCCGTTATCTTCTCTAATGGGTGTCTCACACTTCTCAGTTTCACTACGCGGCTGCCGCTTCCACGCGACCGAAGTATTTACACCACGTATGGGTGTATCTGGGAACTGCATTGTGACAAAGCGTACATTTATCTGTAGTAAGGCTCACCCCTAAAATAGCTCCGCTGTGCGAAGAGCACAGGGGTAGCTCCTCACTGCAATGTAAAACGCCTGCATTCGGTTCCGGTTAACCCTTTGTATCCCAACACCCACATATGTGGCCAAAACATATCGGCGTAGTGGGAGCGGGCTAGCCAACGCATTGCCTTAAAAATATATGTGAAATGTTGCTATTACTTCAGCATTTCATTAAAATCCCTATATGTGTCCCCTTCTGTGAACAAACAGCGGTACATGCGCAAAGAACAGTGATGTTCTTCTCCAGTCGACTGTAGAGATGAATGCGGACATTTATTCGATGTGTTCACTCTAAATTCGTAAGAGCTCTTAAGTTATTCGGCTTTTTTCGAGAAAAATAACGGTTAATCTCGTTTCTGTGTGAGTTTTGTTGCACTGTGAAGGACCAAAGTTTTGCAAGTTGAGTTGTCGCTTCCGCGTCCAAGTTCGTGGACGCCAGGCATAGCAAGTTCGTGTAAGAAGCTGACAGAACGCCGAATGGTGGTAGGACCCGTTTCGTGGCTGTCGGCCTCAGCACAAAACAATATGTGTAATATAGCTAAATAAGGCTTTTAGATGCCCATATTATAGTCAAGCCACTATTGCATATCCCTAATTCAATCTTTTGTTCATGCATTTTCCCTGATGAACACGACATCGCAAATTCGTCTGTTATCTATAAAGGCGATAATGAAAATTATCTGAATAATGATCCATCTATCTCATTCTTTCCTGCATTCTCTAAAACGTTGGAGCAGGTTATAATCTCACGACTATCTAATTACCAAAAGAAAAGGTGATCGTAGAAAACCATTAAGACGTCGAAAAGAGAAAAAAAAATGTACTGAGACAGCCTTCTTGGCTTTAAAGAAAAAATACTTGACAATTTTGATCGTAACTTACTATGAGCAGTTTTTATCGATTTCAAGAAAGCTTTCGATTCTGTTGAGCGCTATAATTTATTACTGAAACTCTCTAAATAAGAAATAATAGGAATGTCTTTAGAAGTTATAAAAAGGTATTTCAATAATCGACAGCGACTCGCTTGGTTTGCTAACACTAAATCTAACAAAGGAAAGTCACTTGTGGAGCTTTACAGGATCCACCTTAGGACCTCTGCTTTTGATGATTTATATCAATAATCTTCCTGACATACCATTAACACCGGACGTAGTTCTATAGGCTGGTCGCACCAATGTGTTCTCTGGTGAAACGTCCGATCTAATTGAAGATCAAGGAAACTTTGGCTGGTACATCTATCTGACTGTCTCCAAGTAATAGACTAAACTTGACACTAAAAATTACACCATCTCCAACTAAAGGGAACCATGAGGGGATGCGACGCAATATTGGGGGTGCACACCAAGTTTCCGTTTACGTTCACTCGGCCGTCGAAGCCAAGAGTCGGCGTCGAGCTACTTCTTCCGCTACAGAGAGACAACGCGAGTCTGCGGCGAGGGTAGCGAGGCTTTCGAGACAACTGCAGCGACCGGGAACCGACGGAGCGACCGCACGATTTAAGCGAGACTTCCTCGACCGAGCGCACGCGCTTATATGAAATGGGAGAGAGAGAGGAGGGAGTGCGTTTACAGGCTGCAGCGCGGGGGGGGGAGGAGAGGAGAGAAGGCGACTGAACGCCTGCGTAAACGCCCGCGCAAAAGGAGGAGTGTGCGCGGCTGCAGCGCGGGGGAGGAGGACAGAAGGCGACCGAACACCTGCGTGAAGGAGGAGAGTGGGAGAAAGAGTAGGCGCATGCACAGTAAGGGTGGTCAGGACGCACACCAACGGATTAAACTCCGCTCCAATCGGCTTCGCATCTTAACAACGAAGTTTTAGGTGCGAAGCGCCCGAGGAGCTCGGCTTCTCGGCGTCTCATGCCGTCACAATGTGTCATGTAGTCAATGTCCATCATAAATATGGGTATGCGCCACAAACATCGGGGAAATCCCACTACTCGCCGCCGGTCCACCAAAAATGTTAGCCCAAGAAATAGCTGACGACGTTAGTGAAGCTGTACTACCCTTCTCTACATGCCGTAGAGAACTGAAACCGGTCATATAGAGAAGAAGAAAAAGAAAAAGAAGATGCACTTCGGGTTAAGCTGCAGTCAGGCCCAGTTTTTCGACGACGTTACTGGACTAGAAACAACCTTCGCTACATCCCCAGTTTCACGCATGATACCACCTGTGCCTCATCAAAGAAATCTCTAAAAAAAGCCACGGTTTCGCCACAACGACGAAGCAATGAAGGCTATAGCAAGAAATTGGAATGTCACAAAAAGGACAACGAGCAGCCCAAGAATTGCAGCGCGCCACTGAAGCACAAAGACGGACGCTCGACAAGAACGCGTAGGTATACACAGGACAAGCGTGAACTAACAACTATCGCAATTGTTACGTCTGTGTTTGAACAACGCACGACAAGCGTCGGCAATGCCGAACCCGACGCACTAAGATATTTCTTTTTCTTTTTAATTGCGGAGCGGAAAATGACCCCTCTGCGTATCCTGGCACGTGTTGGCGTCTGACCCAAAGTGTTCCCCGCGATCTTCTTGTTTTCTAAAGACGATAGTCTTTCTTGGGATGCATCTTCGCAGAAATTTTGGTCTGTCTGTCCGTCTGTCTGTCCGTGACCCGATTCAGCTACTCAGCCAAAGTTTAACCACTTTCTCAGCGCCCAGCCATCTTGCACAAATGTTTTTGTTGATACTTCTGAACATTGTCGATCAAAAAGCAAATGTTACGCATGTCTGAGGAGCTACATCAATACATAAGTAGTAGCTGGTATGTTCCTTTATAAGCAAATACAGATACATAATTCTGAAGACCCCAGCGTTTCTTAGACTGCGCTCAAAAAGCGACGCTATCCACGAAAAAGCCCTCGTCCGACGATATGTTGCTGCAGCTGGCAGTGGCCCTGGGTTCTGCACAAGGTGATGTTTCTCGACAGCACTGCCAGGTGGCGTCCATGTCTCACGCAGCGCCTCCTCTATTTTATCAAGGCCAGCCAGATGCGGCCGATTCAACATAGAGAAAGCGCTGTCTGAGGCAAGGCAGAACATTTTAGTACGGCCGGCAGAAGACTATCGTCTTTCGACGACATTTGCAGCGAAGCACGCAGATACGCGGCCAATTTTTTTTTCTTTCCACATCACGAGTCGGTACAGAAAGGGGCCACTTTTTCGTGCTCGCCTCAAGGGCCATTTTCAAATTGAAAGAAAATATAGGAGCATTACATGATTGAAAACACGATCAAGCTCCTCTGAGATCTGCGTACCGTCAGCGGTAAAGGGTGTATATAAATAGCCTGTCGTTAACATGCCGGCGCAGGCATGGTGTGTGGTATAGTAGTCTAAGGCGGCGCGCTGTGGAGCGAGGGGTCGCTGGTTAGAATCCCCGGTCGGCAGCTTCGGAATTTTTTTTCTTCTGATTTATTTTTCTTTGGGCTTTTCATATATATATATATATATATATATATATATATATATATATATATATATATATATATATATATATATATATGTATATATATATATATATGTGTGTGTGTGTGTGTGTGACGTTAGAAAACAGAGATACGTCGTGGTTCAGATGCCATCCATTTATTCTAATGCACGCGCACTTCTTCGTCGGCTTCTCCAACCATCGCCTTGTTCATACGTTACACTCTTCCCCCTCCCCTCGAGAGAGCCTCAGTTAAGAAGGTAAAAAATAACGTCGTAGTTTGCTAACATGAACCATGTCCGAGTTTATACCTAAGGGCAACACGGAGCGGTTGATCTCATAGTTCACTGGTGAGACTTTGCGTAGAATTTTGTAGGGACCTTCCATGACGGAACTCAGTTTGCCGTTGTTGGGATGCCATCGTGTCTCGTAAAGGACGAAGTCACCGACTTGGAACTCTATCGGAAGAAGTTTCTTATCATAGATTACTTTGTTCTTATTTTGGTAGGCGATAGAATTATTAACAGCAGCTTGCCGCGCTTCTTCTACCATTTGTTCTCGCTGTTTGAGTACAGTTGGATAAGATGAAATTCCGTACATCAGGAAGGACGGTGCGTGGCCAGTAACTTCGTGAGGCGTTCTGTTGTATTCGTTTATTACCTCCGACAGCAGCTTAGTCCAACACTTCTGTGGCTCGTCATTGTTCTTGCACTTAAGTCTGGTTACCATGGTCTGGTTGGTCCGCTCGTTCATACCATTGCATTGCGGATGATGAGATGAGTGACATGAGGTGAATAGTTGGTGTATTCGGTTATGTTTTAGAAACTGTTTAAATTTTCCTGCAGTGAATCCTGTTCCACGATCTGAAAGGAACTTCCGTGGTTTTCCGGCAGCAAAAATTGTTTTTAAGCATTAGATGTAGGCGTTGCTGTTCTCACTTTTATTGGCGAACGCCCATACGTAGCGAGTAGCGTGGTCCATAACAAAGTGGATAAACCTTTTTGATGAGCCACATCTACAAAATCCCCCCAATGGTGTCCATCGCAAAAAGGTCAAAAGACTCTTCAGCAAGAGGCAGGAATTCAAGCGTCCCATACTTCTTTGTTTTCGTCTTCTTGCATCTCTGGCATGTATCACAATGCCGAATGTAGGTGGCAACATCGATTACTATATCCGGCGAATAATATTGCGGCGACAAGAATGATAGTGTCGTCTTCACTCCGACATGCCCAAAATGTTGATGTGCGTTCTTAAGAATGGTTGGGCGTAGTTCATAGGGCACATATATCTTCCTTGGTCATTTTCTTTTGATGATGACTACGTTGTTTTCCAATGAATACGTTCCTTTTGGGCGCTCATTGCTGCATCTGAAGTTCGTCGTGGGACAGAAGTGAACTATTGGGGCTCTGGAGAGTGCATCTGCTTCGACGTTGCTTATGCCCTTTTGATGTTTGATGTTTACTTCATACATCGATAGTTTCAACGACCACCGGAAGAGAAGACCTTGAGGATTCTTAATATTCTTCAGCCACTGTAGTTCAGAGTGATCCGTTACAACAGTGAATTGCTTTCCATGAAGGTAGCAATGCCATTTATCAATGGCATCTTTAACGGCAAGGCATTCTCTTTCTGTAACAGCATAATTGACCTCGTGCTTAAGTAGTTTACGGGAGTAATAGGCAACGGAATGTTCCTTGCCTTTGTCGTCAGGTTGCTTCAGCACTGCACAAATGCCTTCGCCAGATGCATCACAGTACGTAGTACATGGTCTCGAAGTGTCGTATATGCGAAGCACCGGTTCTTCAGTTATGCGCTCCTTCAGTTCCCGAAAAACTTGTTCGCATGCTTCTGTCCACCTCCACTTGCTTCCTTTGTGGAGTAGTTTCGAGAGTGGGAGAGCGATGTCGCTGAAATGAAGGATGTACTGACGGTAAGTGTTTACAGTGCCCAGGAAACGCTGGAGATCTTTCTGTCGTTTACGTGTCGGAAATTTGAGTATTGCAGCCACGTTACTTTGCTTAGGTGTCACTATTCCTTGTGAAATTTTGTGACCCAAGTATTCAATGCTGGATCTTGCAAATTGGCACTTTTTCCGTTTCAGTATTACGTTCTCGTCTTTAAGAGCTTTCAACAGTGCCTCGAGGTGTCGTATATGATCGCCAAATGTCTCTGAGTATACGACCACATCGTCAAAGTAATTGCTAACACTAGTGAGCTGATGTTTCGCTATTATTGATTTCATGGCTCTTTCAAATGTAGCCGGAGCGTTCTTTAACCCGAACGGCATTACCACCCACTCATAATGACCATTAGTCGTGACAAACGTAGTTTTTTGAACATCGTCGGGATGCATTCGGACATGCCAGTATCCCGACGTTACATCTAGCGTAGTGAAAAAGTTCGCCTTTCACAAGTGGTCCAGAATTTCATCTATACGTGGAATTGGTTGATTGTTGGGTACCGTTATGGCGTTGAGCTTGCGATAGTCAATACATAGACGAGTACGTCCTTCGCCTTTCTTTTCCGCTAAGATGACCGGTGCGGCATAGGGCGACCCTCACAACATCTTGCTTAATGAGGGCGTCAACTTGTTTGTTAATTTTCACTTTGTCGGCCTGTGAACATCTGTATGGTGCTCGATGAATAGGGACAGCATTGGTAAGTGCAATCCTATGTTACTCAGTAGTGATGCATCCAGTATATGTCTGGGAGTTTTAGAAGATCTCATCATACTTATTTAAAAGAGAGTCGAGCACTGCTGATTCATGTTCTGTCAAGTTTTCTGAATTCGGGGTTCTCATCAGCGGTGCTTTAGTGGTTTTTTTTAATTGTGATTCGACAGGTTCAAATTTTCACGTCCGTGTGTCCGACTGGCTTTCCAAATTTACAGAAAAATCGAAGTACGAAGCGTTGTCTAGGCCAAGAATTAATTGTGTTCTCATGCCCCGCAGGACGTGTACATAAACTTTCTTTGTGACATTCCCAATTTGCAATTGAATGTTTACGCGACCCAAAGTTCGAATGCTTGAAGTAACTTGCTGCACCATGATGCTGGAGTCTCTCATCAACTGAAGCTGGAGCTGTTTGTACACATCTTCACTGTGACAAGTCATTGTTGCTCTTGTATCAAGAATTGCAGTTACTGGCCTTCCGTTGATGAAAGCATCAAACTGTATTAATAAAACTCTGGGTCGCTCTCCTCGTTTCCCGGTCTAGTCTCCATAGCGGACACGTTGCCGCGGCGCGGACATTCGTTGTGCCAATGAAACTGTCGTGGGAAACCAGGATCTGAGCAGTATATCTACATTCATTTTGGGGAACACGCGGTCGAGAAGTCAATGCTGGCTGCTGCGGTCTGCTGAAGAGACGTAGAGCTCTTGATGTAGTACTAGGAGTAAGAGTAACGGAAGTTCCTCTCACACGTCTTAAAGATGTCTCGACCCGTTGGGCAGAGCGAGCCACTCTGATGACGAGTTGAAAGACAGTCCGGCGAGCGCCCGTTCCACAACAGGAGGAACACCGTCAGTCAGTCCAGAAATGATGTGGCTGTCTTTAAGGTCGGCCAAGGAGCCCATTCGTTTTTTCTCGTCGTAGTGATCCTTGATGGTCTGCCCTCCTTTTAGCCGGTAGTGGATGAAGAGACAAAAGGCATCTCCGTCAGTCGTAGCAAAGCGATTTCGCATGTCGCGCTTTATATCGTCCCATGTCTCATCGTTGCCGAAAATCTCTATCAGATACCACTTGAACTCTTCCCCTTCGATGTATTCGCTGAAGTGACTGACCCGATCGCGGTGTGTCCATGATGCCTCGGTCGCCTTCGTGTCGAAAAGGAGTAGCGACTTGTCGACGGGGACGTCCTCTGGCGTTCCCTTGTACTTCGGTATGTTGAGCGGAGGCTTTGGCCTAGCCATGGCAGGTTGATGAGGTCGATCCTGTCGACTTGTGTGACGTTAGAGAACAGAGGTACGTCGTGGTTCAGATGCCATCCATTTATTCTAATGCAAGCGCACTACTCCTTCCTACTTCTTCGTCGGCTTCTCCTACCATCGCCTTGTTCATACGTTACATGTATATATATATATATGTATATATATATAGTGTCCATACAATTGCTATCTCAATAAAAATCTCTCCTGGGTTCACGCCAGTGTAGCCTGAAGCCCCTTCGCCACTTTCTTCGTCCCTCCCCCCCCCAGATTTTTATTCCGTCTAGCGCACAAATTTCATGGCGTATCTTTTTAAGAATAGTTAGACTGGTCTTCACATGTGAATAACGTCCGTACGAACATTTCCAGATCCACGTGTATAATCTGCAAATTACAACAACTGCTCCCTGTATGGTTAACAAACAACTATATTTTACGATTGTTCACCCGCCCCTCCATTATTGTCTTCTTGCAATAAGACTAAAGCAAAATAATCGAATTGATATCATACAAAACGAGCTATTCGACTAATATGGGGGGTCACAATATTAATGAGAACTCTCAGCCAATGATGCCAAGGAAAAAATAGCGGATGTTATAATTAATAATTCTAATGGAAATGTGGTACAAGAAAAGTGGTCGAAAAAATAACTTGCCGTGGGCAGGTACCGAACCTGCGACCTTCTAACAACGCCTTCATGCTATACCAATAGAGCTACAGTGGCGACGATCCTCCCGATGACTCTATGATCATATACGTGCATTTAAACATCAAAGTGTTGGTCAGCGCCGCTGGTAGCCATGATGTCGAGTGTGGAACATTCTTTTTCTGCCTGTTCGCGTCACGTAGGACGTCGTGTTATTATGAGCTGGCAGTTGACCAATAATCCCTCGCATACTACCTCAAGGTATCAAGTTTACTAGAGTGAGCCCCTCACTATTAGTGAATAGAATGAAATGGAATGAAAAAAAAAACATTATTCAGGTTCGTCGAGGCTTGAACTAGCACGTATAGCGGGCCGCTCCCACGTCGGGACAGATATGCGTAGGCCCTCCGCCACGTCATGTGGCCGTTGGACTGCCCATAGTTGTGTTTACAAATCGGGGCTGCGTAGTGCAGCATTCCACTACGACGATGTATCGTCTTCATCAACACGTAATGCAAGACACCGCAACAGCATGTGGTCTAAGCTGGCAAAGTCTGAGCAAAGTGGGCATGTGTTAGCAAAGTGGTAATTTAAGGGCTCATTTTTCTTTGTAAGACAATGCTAATGAGAAATAACAGACAATGATGCCAAGGATAATATAGGCCATAGTATTAGTTGTTCTAATGCGGAGGTGTGTAGGTGGTACCTCACTTATCCTCAGAGAGACGAATAATGGCGCAGTGGGTGGTGTCCTACTTAAAAAAAAATATGATTTATGGCGTTAAATAAAGCTCTCGACTGACTAACTATTGACAGACTGACTGACTGACAGACTGACAGACGGACAGACTGACAGACTGACAGACTGACCAACCGACCGACCGACCAACTGACTGACTGACTGGCCTAGTAGATAGCTTGCGCAAAGCCAAAACTTCATACACAGTAGACCTTGGCCCAACACGAAGAAGCGCTCAGACTTCGCATTAGGCTGTATCGTAATCGTAGGTGAATTTTTTGCTGCAGCATAGTATTCATGGTGTCTTAGTGATTGGCCACTGACGTTGTTGTCTTTTTACACTAAGTAAGAAAAAGATGCATTTTTACTCTAAGTAAAGAAAAATAAATTCATCATTATCCCTTTCCTACTAGAGACCGGAGTTGAGGCAAATGCCTATTTGATTCCTTGAACTAATATCGCACCACTGTGATATATGAACATGAATTGGAGGTTAAGAAGGGCTTTTATTGTGTTTTATAGTGCCTATAAATGCCTATTTCTGGCTAGATAGATCGAAAAATCAATAGATAGGTAGGTAAAAACGCCAAAAGTGCCTGTAGTTCGCTAAGAAATACTTCGCAATTATTATAATGCGCTGAAAAAAAATGCCAGTGCGTTATTTCACTGAGGCGTACCAAATTAACAATCGACAAGCAAGTGTTGTTACATATGAGTCAGGGAAGTACTGGCTAGTGCGGCCGACAGCTTACGGTGACAGCCTGTGGGCGTTGAGGGAAAGGGCGTCGAATTGCTGGTCATCGCTCCTTGTGCGGACATCGTACACATGAAAACATGGTTCATTTAGGTGTACGAGTGTCCGAACTGTAATTTACCGCCATTCTTGTACCTTGGAATTACGTGCGCTTTAAGCAAAAAGCCGGGGTAACATGTAGACAGACTCGGCCGGGACGCTAGGCCTAACGCTCGCTGGGAGTCTCACTGGGTAGGATCGATCTCGGCGCATCTGAATAGCGATGGTTGAAGTTTCTGCATTAGAGCTTCGGAACCTTGCCAACTGTTTACTAAAATGTACCTAAAATAAGTGGAAAGGCAAATATTTCCAGTAGTCGCCGCGGTAGTCTCCGCCGGAAATTCGGAACGTAATCGACAATCTTCTCACGTTTCTTTCTTTCTTGCTTTCTTTTTTACCTTCGCGCGCTCATGCGTGGCGACACTTTCTTGCTGACGAGCAGGAGGGCCGCAGCCTTCCGTAGGTGAAGGGCATTTTTTCTCGCTTCCTTCCGTTCGGAGCGACCGCTTGAGGAGAATCGCGCTTTCATTTATTTTATTATTTTTTTTGCCAGGTTTTCTCAACACTGGATATTATTCCGTGCGTTGAGCCCTCTGCCCGATTCATTATCCAATAGTGTATGCTGAATGCGCATGCGCTGCTGATTGGGCACATCGAGGGTGTGCAGGCTCTTCCGTTTAGTTTGAATTTGATTTGATGGTAAAACAACACAAGCGAAGTAATTCTGTGGTCGAAGTGCTGCGTGAACGCGAGCCCAATGGTCCGAAGTGTGCCCTCTGCAGCATTCCGTACGACAATATGTATCAGTAGACGAGACGAACAAATCATTGACTAGCGCGTTCATGAATTTATTAAGCACTCTGAAAAATGTGAGCTATTAAGCAATTTGAGTAACGCTTCTTTCCCCGACGCAATGGCATACCAAAAACCTTCGGAAAAAGTAAAGAGGAAACATGCCAGAGAAAGTGAAACAGAAGTTTTTTTGTTCTTCAATTCCATTTGACGAATGGCGTCAGATCGTGATTACCTCCATTCTCCCACATAATTTCTTGAAGAAGTAAGATTGAGGATGCAGGACCTTATTACATCCACCTCATTACACCCTAAGGGGATACGGTCCATATGCAGGTAGTATTAAGGAGGATTGCACCCCTTAAAAAAGCCCAATTTAGCTAGTTGCGTTTGCAGTGAATGGAGAGATGCTATGAGCAACGTCGACGCTTAGGCTGTGACTACCACCTCGTGGTGTCTTAAGGCGTCGACAAAACTGCACTTCTTCTATTGGAAATGCGCCTAATTAATGTTGCGGACGCATTGCAGCGGCACGTTGCAGGGGCTAATCGCGGAGGCCATGGTCATGGTACATTAATTCACTTTACCGCTCCCAAAGGTCGATAATACCCCATCGACCAAGAGCACTGGAAGAGGAAAGTGTGGGATATAAAAGACGCGTTTGCAAGGCCACCAGAGTGCGTGACCCTGGCGCAGTGTTTAGCGTGGCCGGCATCTCTTGTCGCAGACGGAAAGGTCTTTGGTTCGGTTACCGTTGACGGAACTTTTTCTTTGCCAACTGAAATTGTCATTTTTACGTCATATCCGTGACGGAAATACGTCACTGAAGTCTTAGTGGAGCCCGGCATAAGACGCTCTCGTGGTAATATATCGACGAAATGGCCCCTTCACCCCACCTAACTTATGCAGACAGTACATAAACGAACCGACGCCATGGGTGCCCTTTATTTATCATGTTCTGTTCTGCCGCTAATCAAGGAAAGCAAGCGTGTATCATCCCATATTTAACCTGCCCCGCGTTTTTTTCTTCATTGTCGTGGCCTAATATATCTTGGCAACTGGTTAATAAATTTAGAAAACGAGATACACCCGACCACCCCCATCACCTGGGCACGTGGCCTGCGTTGGCCTTTATCCGGATTTACTATGCCTCTGCCACAGCTTTAACTTCCCCTCTTTTGCACGAACGAACATCGTTGTTTCGTTTATTGCATAATTAAATCAACTGCTATTTCACGAGTAGCGATAATATCTAGCACTAATTCCAAAATCGCGCCTACAAAATTTCGCCTGCAAATGCTACAAATGAGGCATCACAGAGTAACCGCAAACACGACGTGGCGCCATCCCCGCGACTGTCCACGCTCAAGGGCAGCGGACAATGGCCTGCCTGCCAGAAAAAAAATATCATACTATAGTTGCGGTCAGTACCACTTCTGCAAAGCATTATCATGTAACACTAAGTAGGGCAGGCCAGAGCACAAAGGGCATCCGTTTTCCTCCTGCTTTCACGGCGGTTATGCTCAGCATTGTTCAGGGAAATTGCCGACACCTTGTGGCGTTCTGTCCTAAAGCTTTTTGGGGGGCAACTGCAACAGTAACAATAGGAGACTTGGGCGCCAATTGTTCAACTAGAGCAAGATCACGCAGGTAGTATCACCATGAATGCATCGCCAAAAAATGGAAGACATCATTCCACTGCGCGGATAATGGTTTGTGCTGATATGTATCCCAAGTGTCGTCGTAAGGACGTGCCGATCGGTTTGCAATTGTTCTATGAATACCTCCGAGGTGGAAAAGAAAGATGACAAATGCGTTTTCACACTTTACAGAAAGGTGATGACTTCAGCAGGCAACTCCAAAGGAGAACAAGAAAATGTGGTAAAAGCGGACCAATCGACGAAGTCAGTTTGGTGATTAAAATACCAGGTTTTGGCAATACCGGTGAGGTAAAAGGGTACATAAGTCAGTTTCTCGGCTTCGGTCCACCGATTGACTGAACTCACGCGGTTGTAAATGTCGAGCCAGTCCTCGACGTCGTCACCGCGGAGACCCGCGAACATGGGTGGTTCGCGCATGGGGCCTGTGACAGTGTACGAAGGAAGGGCAGTCGGTTGAATCGGTGCTGTAGCGTTAGGGCTAGCTGTTTGGTCGGATGACTGCATAGCTGCGGGGGTGGCCATGCGCAAGCGGCGACCGGATCGTAGCTCCAGGTAGAACACGAACGCAGGAGGACGTCGGGATCTTGACGAACCTCCACCACTCTGGAAGACGCAGGAAGACCTCACCAGACAAGGGCAGCAGCACCGTTTATTTGGCAGTGTCTGCCTCGGCTCAGAACACCAAGAAGAGGGAAGAGTCGGGATGATGATGATATCTACAAGTGAGAACGATGAAGTACGTGAAATGTGCTTACAATAGAAAGGTCAAACAGGCACATTGATATGGCTATAAAAAAATACCAGCGTAGGAACAGAAAAAAAAGGTTATACAATGCCAACATCTGCGCTGTTCCTCAGGCGTACGTTCAGTCACGGAGGCAAGTAGATTGCAAAATAAAAATAAAAAAGACTGGCTGATCCCTCTGTCATAGAAATCGGTATAAGATGAAAGGGAAACGTGTCTTCACGGAGGTATTTGAACGGTTATTGTGCATTGTTTCACCGCTAGGGCGAAGGAAGTAATGCTACAGCAACAAATTGTAATGCCACGCGAAAAACGGCAACCAGCTCAAAACTTGCAGCGCGCACCTCAAAGAAAGGACGCATGAAATGAGCACACACAGGCCGAGCGCGGACTAATAACTATCAGAGCTCGACATTTAACGCGCGATGCTAAAACAAACAAAAAGCACTAAAAGCACGCACAAGCATACACAGGACGAGCGCGAACAACTGTCATAATCGTTACTTCGTATGTGAGCAGCGCGCTCCTTTCGTAAACAGGGCGGTTGCGGCAAGAGAAGTGACCTTGGTGCACTCTTTATTCACTGTAACCTAAAAAAAAGCTTGCGTTGGAAACAGTGGAAGCACAAGACGTACAAGGCGCCCCAATCATGAGATAAGCGCGCGCTGCACGAGCGACCTTGCGACCACGCGCAATGGAGGCGTGCACGCATCGCAACGTGAGGGGCGACGACCTTTAGAGCGCGCCCTCCACGCCACCTTCGCGTCATTTCGCTAGTGATGACGAAAACGCGTTGAAGTCGCCGAGCTCTGGGGACCGCCAACGGTATATGGTGTACATAAATAACTCGCCGTTGGTAAGCTGAAAAACGTACGCTCTATGGCCGAGTGCTTTCGCGCCGCGTGCTGCGGAGCGAGAGGTCGTAGGTTCGACGCCCGATGACGGAACTTTTTCTTGTAGTTTTTTTCTTTGCGACATCTTAGTTTGTATTTTACAATGTCATATCCGTGACGGAAATACATCAGTGGAGCCATGGTGGACCACAACATAAAATACTTACGTGTTAAAAAAAACTAAGAATGCCTGAGTTTCTTCGTGCGTCTGCGATAATTCGGAAAATGGTATACTTTGTTGGCTACCTGCTCAATGGTTTCCACAGATGCACAGCAAAGAGACGAAAACAAGCATTGCCTTCGAACTAAATAGTGGCATCGAAAACGTTTAAATATCTAGAGCGAGGAAGGGTAACTCAGGTTACCTTGAACAAACCGTTGATACATGGCAGAAAGCGCCTACTTTGAAGCAAAGGTTGAGCACAAAAATAAATATTGTGATGACAGCTACCGCTATCACAGATTTCTCGTGCGCCATCAAGAAACACGATTTTTTTTTGTCAGAAGAAGCCCTAGCTTGTTGGCCGACACATTTATTCGTTAAACACATCACTGAGGTTCTTTTCAGAATGGCATCAATGGGTCATTATCCAATATCTTTTCATATGAAAATTGTGCATAGTCTAATACTTCCAGCTCATTCGTAAGAACAGAGCCACCCGATGCTGTAATTATTTTTTGGAGTTTCTGCGTTCCAAAACTTCGATAATTTTGCTAAGTAGTTTTTCAAGCTGATGCTACCATCCGACGCACCCCGAAGAGGGAGGAAACAAGCACCAATCTGGTGTACTTAAAAAAAAAAAAGGAGGCGATGACTGTGACGGCACAAAAATAACAGCATCGTCGCTGCTAACGGCAGTATATTTGAGAGGGTTCTTTGAGCTTGTTTGACACGGTTCCTCATTTCATAGACATCGATAATACTGCTAAGCTGTTTTTCTAAGCTGGTGTCGCCGCCAGAAGCCTTAAGAAGACACAGAGAGCTGGCGTGAATGCCCTGCACTGCAAATAAAGGCGACGATCTTGAAGCCGACACAATATAACCGCACTTTCGCTGAAACATAATGTGCATAGCTTGTAGTACGATCATCTTCTAAAAGAGTGGTGCCCTGACAAGCTAGTACTAGTACAATCCCAATGAAGAGCAACGAACACTTCCGTCTCCTGTCTGGAACTTCGCTCGCAATCATGTGATCCAGGCGCGCTCACTACAGCTGGAGTGTCATGGCTACACACCACCCAATGGGGATCAAGAATTTTCTTACACATTATTTACACAGGAGGACATCCTACGTCCAGTAAAGCAATACTTAAAGAACGGTCGCTGTGTGACTCCGATATCTTTACACAAAGTACGCCAGAGCTGCACGAGGGAACCATCGCAGAGAAGTCCTACTTAAGACGCACACGCATCAATAGTACTCGGCTACTTTGTATGAACTAAGGCACATTCCCAGTTCAGTGAAACATAATATGAACGGGTGCGCTATTCTTCGCTTCATTTTTTCCAAGTTGTACCCTGCGAAACCGTGAGGCAAGAAGTGCATTATTCTGGATTTTCTGCACACGAACAGCTGTTCAAACAAAAACTGGTATGTACGCTGCACCGAATGTGTCAAAAAAATTTCGCAATGCCAGGTGTTCCAAGGCGCCTAATAAATGTGATACTTAATGCAGAAATTGTAGCAACAGACATACGTACATAAGGTTTGCCTGAAAACGCTCCGGATTTATTATTTCTTAAATTTGGCAGTCCCTTCAGCTAACACCGAGGAAAGGCAGGAGAAAGGTTTTGCTCTGTGAAGCATTCGTTATTCATTCGAACACTTTTTGTCCACTTGTTTCAATTTTATTAGCATTGATTCATTATTTAATGTACGTTGCTTTACAGTCAAGTAACTTGATTATTTTTATTCACAATAAATGCCACCCGATTCACTCTTTCTTTGCTTGATTTACACTAAAGTCACTTGATTCATTCTTGATTCACGCCTGAGCTGCTCATTAACTCTTCATATTGGGGGGGGGGGGGGGGGGGAAGTGATTTTAAAGTTAGAAGAATGAAAAGAAAAGTGGGCCCCGCAATTGTCTGCATCAGGGTGCGACACCTCAGCAGTGGCCCACGAGGGAAGGGATAAGGAGGGATTAAAAGAGATAGGGAGAAAAGTAAAGATGGAGAAAAGTAAAAGATTGGAAGAAAGAATGCTGGAATCCGTGGAAGGGGCCGCGACCGGCGAGAGGTCGGCACGAAGCGGGCATCGCGGATCAGACGACCAGGCACGGAATCCAGCGAGAAAGGGATACGGTTACTGAAGTCCGAGGACGGGGCCCCGATCGGCGAGAGGTCGGCACGTAGCGGGCATCGCGGACGGGACAACCGTCAGGCACGGAATCCAGCGAGCGAATCTTCATATTGGCGATTCACATAAATATATCTTGATTCAGACTTGACTTCCTTGCAAATACACTTATTCACCCTAACTTCAGTTTTCATTCCCTTCAAAGCCAATTTCATTTGTACTTATAGCCATTTGGTAACATTAAAACTGTATATAACGTCGCAGTTCTAGGTACCATTTGTGTCGATGACGCCTCCGGACGACACCCTACGCCAGAGCTTCTGATTAAGGTGACTTTTGCCTTGAAAAAAATGAAGGAAACATATCGAGGTGAAAGAATTGTTTCTTCATGGAAGCCCTATGCATCAAATGGGCGAAAAGGACCGAAAGAAAAAAAACTTTCCCATCTCCCGCTAAAGGGAACCATGTGTGGATGCGAAGCAGCGGGGAGATAATCAGCTTGAGCGGGAGGAACGTCGCCGCTCTCATTTCACGGCAGCGGTCCGGGCGCTCATCGCGGCGCTGCACAGGAGAGAGAATGAGGCGCGCGCGCTCCGTCATTTTCATACCGCGGAACTACCGTGGTGCGCCCAGCAGAGTATGCAGCTGTCACGCCACCTGTCGTACGCGCCGCTCCGTACAGGATTCCTAGAGGACAGGACGGGGGGGGACCGTAGGAGAGGGGGAGGGGACGTGTATGCGCTGTGGGACGCGGGAGCCGCTCCGTAGAGTAGAGGATTCCTAGAGGAGAGTGGGGGGGAGGGGACGCGCATGCGCTGTCTGACGCCGGGGCCGCTCCGTAGAGTAGAGGACTCCTAGAGCAGAGAATGGGGGTGAGCGTAGGAGAGGATAGGGGAGGGGACGCGCATGCGCTGTAGGGGGGTGTGGGACGCGGGGGGCCGCTCCGTAGAGTAGAGGACTCCTAGAGGAGAGAAAGGGGGGTGAGCGTAGGAGAGAGAGGGAGAGGGGGACGCGCATGCGCTGTGGTGGTGTGGGACGCGGGATGGAGGGACGGACTAAGCCCCCTCCAAAGACATGCAAGCAAGATCAAGGAATGGGGTCCACCTGGGCGATAGACACCACCTGCCTAGCCATTGCTAAGCAGCCTCTATGTGCTCTCGGCCATGACTCTGATGACTGTGGTAGTGGTTGACGGCCTTGATATTACTACAGTGTTCTGGTTCGCATAATGGGTGCTTCCCTACTTCATGAAAGTGGCTGGACGCGGGACGCGGGAGGGATGGACAGAGCCCCGAACTTAAGATGCTTCGCATCTAAAATAGAACTGAATATTTCAACCACTCAGACTTATCAAGTCGCCAGCAACGCTGTCTCGGATCAGTCATTGGTTTCAAGTTACTGGATAACAGTGATGACAGTGGTAGCATGGATCAAACACAAACAAGAGAAACAATGTATATATGTATTATAATATCGGATGCGACAGAGCACGAGGCGATTTTCCATAGAATATCGCTTCAGAGCCTCGTGTGCTCACTGGTGGGTGACACTGAGCGCACAAAAATGCGTATACTTTACGTCGATGAGGTAACATGTCTCTTTCGTCTCTACGCGTTCTGTAGCTCGCTTTCGCTTGTGTGTCGTCTATACTTTCATCTCTCCCGAGCACTTGTAGTCGTGAACTTATTTCTGGTTTTCCGAATATTCAGAACAAATCTTGTTTGAAAGTAAAACTGGTCACAAATGATAGTTCTTGTTGAAGTTAATAGTTATATTAGATACATATGTTGGAGCACAACTGTGTTAAGATAACGGCCTATTAACTATGAAAATATTACTTGAAGGTAATTCAATGAGTCTACAGAACGAACAGACGCTTTCCATAAAAGAAGCTGCGATTGTCGCAGCACCTGGCGGATCATATATCTCAGCCGTCCGTCTCTTTCTTCGTGGCTTCTGAGATATGCTTCGGAAGTGCGACAAGACACAAAGTTAAACCAAGCAATGCACCAGAGCCTCACACGATCACCGAGATGCGAGCACTGCTACCAGACAACTCGGTCACAAATTAGGGTTTCCACCATTATTAAAAATTTGAGCACCCTGAAGGCCCACAAGGCGTTGTAGAAGTGGTTAATTACATTTTGAATAAAGTATTCGATAAAATCAAGCCAAACACAAACGATACATGAAAGTCAAGTATATCTAAGTGCATTATTATCGTAAGCCTTATTATACATCCAAATTGCATCTACTTACGCTTTATAGTGTTAGTGGGTTACATTTTCAATGATGTAACACAATAAGATGAACAAAACGAAAGGGCAAGAACGCAAAAACGAATGGGCTGCAGCAGGAGCGACGGTAGCAAGGGGAAGCCGTTGTCTTGTAGTCTGTGGTATACGAATGAATAGACGAAAAGAATAGTGCGAAGGGCTACTTGGCCAGGATGGTTTGAGAAAAATGGGAAGTTCCGAAACAAACTTCTAGTTGTGCGATGATGGTTCTTAGATGAAATTGACCCGAAGGACCAGACTGCGCAAATAAATTTTAGAGAAGAGAAAATGACGGGAGAAGTTTTGTTGCATTACCATGTTTGCAAATACAAGGAAAAACTTCCACGGGGGGCGCGCTCGAACATTTCATGTATCAGCTCTGACACAGCAAACGGGTTTGAGCCTTTTTGGGAGTTTTGGGCCCGGCTCTTAACTTGCATCCTAAAGGTACTACGCAAAACCCCCCTACCAAAGGAGGTTTTAGGGGGGTACGCAGGGCAAGATGGCGGTGCCTGTTGAAGCGACAGCCGTCCACTTCGAATCTTTCTAGCCGTCGGCCTGCATTATTAACCCATTAGGTACCAGCCTGACCACATGGTCACGCAAATCCCGACGAAGCCTTTCAATTTATACAGGTTTAAAAAACCCCGCCGAAAACACGGCAGTATGCCTTGTGATAGCTCAGGCTTCTCCTTACAGACACCATGTGGCAGAACTATTCTTTGTTAATTGGGGAGCTGCTAAAACAGGTGCTAAATAGTGGTTCTACACTTCGGCGCGTCGGCATGCAACGTCCTTCGGGTAAACAGATTTCTTTGTCGTATTATTTTTTGCAATAGTGTGATGCACATGTCCCTGAAGAGTATGTGCACTATGCAATCTCCGGTGAAAATTTGAAGTAGATTAACCAAAGTCTTGCTCGCGAACAAGCGTGTTATTTTACGTGTTACCATATGGTCACGCTGGGCCTTTGGGCTCCCTATTTTGGTTAAGTTCGTTCCGTCGTTTTACGTTCCTTGAAGGGTGATTCGTTTCACGCTCCTTGAAGCCAGCCCCATACATTGACATAACAGGGAGGGAGGGGCGAGAGGGGGGGAGCAAAGTCAGCCCCATACACTGTCATAATAGGGAGGGGGGGGTGCTGCGACGAACCTTCGCCCCCCCCCCCCTAAAGTGGAACCCTGCACACGCTTATGGTGACCACACAATGCAATAAATGCGACGTCGCCATGTGCATTGCGTGCTTCACGTCATTTTACAATGAGTGCCCAACGAATCCCTAATTTTTTTTCGTGATGTGTCACGGCCTTAAACAAAATTCGTCACTTCGTGATTTTTACTGTACCCAAGGGCCCAGCGTGACCATATGGTCACGGGCCATATTTCGTAAACTAAGAGCTCGTTCATGACGAAATTTTCAGTGTGATATATACACATGTAGATACAATAAAAAATCACATCTGCTTTGACAAGACTCGTAAAAAAAAGAAACCGGTCCCTAATGGGTTAAACTCATTTATCCCCAAATAATGCTGGTATTTGATTTAGATTTGAGTAATGAGGCTTCGCTAAGCGTATACTGCCGATAAAACAGCTCCGTTTTCGAGATACACAGTCTATTTGCGGTGCAGAAGGCTTAACAAGGTTTGTTTACAAAGTAAACAGAGTCAAAAGAGGGAATTTGCTAGTCTTTAGGAGGTAACTTTGGTGTTTTTTAACTCATTTCGGGGGCTTGAACGGAGATCATTGGAAGTTTTTCTGCTTCTTTAGAGAGCTTTTAAAACGCCCCTTTATACGCGGCCCGAGAGAGGGCGAGAAAAAAAAAGGTATTTCAGGCACTATACTGGCGTTTCAGAGACATTTCTTGCAACTATTCATCGCTAGGACGTATTAGAAAATGGACATTGATGTATTCATGCACAAACATGACATATGGATACAAACAAGCACGCACGACACAGGCATCGAACTCGCGACCACACGCAATGAAAGCAAACGTCATATCCATTACACCACAGCGCCACCCCTAGCTTGCGTAGTTTTTCACGGGGGTATATATCTACAAAGCGGCTACTAACCCGTCGGCGACAACTCAAACTTTTGTTCTCGTAGCATCGGCATGTGTTCGCGCTTTCGCAAGGCCAGTACATAAAGTAAGGGGCGTCACGAAGGCCAAAAATGAACGCAGTTTTCTAGAAATATACTTGGGAATTTGTCCCCATTATCACACAACTGCAATATACCAATACTTCTACTATACATAATTACTACAGCTATGTTTACAATATTCCCATGCCAGCCACTATCATCTGCAACCTAAAAAGTTCTTCATCTTTAATCTTCATCTTCATGTTTAACAACTTCAGCTTCGAACTATTCGGCTCGTCGTGTCGTGCCGCTAGAAAAATTGTAAACGTGTGCCCTCTTAAGTACTTCGACACTGTTTCACTCGCCCGAAATTCGTGGATACCAGCGTAACAAAAGGCATCCTCAGATGGCCGAACAAATGTGCATTCCATGGGCGTATGATGTGGAGCTATTTTAGTTTCTGCCGCGAGCTGCACGCGTCCCATGGCAGGGGCGTGTTCTGAGCTGTACGATACCGCCTGTGTTTCCATTGATGGGGTCTGTGCCTTCCGCCGCACGGAAGCCCTCAGAGACGAGGACGAAACACTGAGCAACACATCTTTATCATTTCAAAACTCTGCCGCGACTGACTGTCAGCGGCCCCTAAGCGCGAGCCGCGAGCGTGCCTGTGTCCATCGTTCTCGTCATCCGCTACGGCTCCCATAGCATATAAAAGTTACTCACGCAGATGCCCACAAGCGTGCGCAGGGTGCCTCTTCAGGTGGAAGGGGGGGGGGGAGGGGACGAAGGCTCGTCGCTGCGCCCACCCTCCCTATTAAGTCAATGCACGGGGCAGACTCCCCCTCCCACCCGTGTGCACGCAGATGCCCGAGTTACAAGGACATTTTAACGCGCCTACACTAAGTGCATTTATTGCGCGCGTACTCTCGCAAGCCAATACTTCTATTATACATAATTACTACAGCTATGTTTACAATATTCCCATGCCAGCCACTGTCATCTGCAACCTAAAAAGTTATTCATCTTTAATTCCTCACTTCATGGCTTGCGCATAATTACCACATTGAAAGTTAATACCATTACCATGGCTGATAAGTCAACTTGAAATTAGGCAATCACATGCCTAAAATTAAAAATTTCCTACAAGTAGTGGCTGGTGGCTTGGCATATTGGATCCTAGGGCTTCCTATGCCATGTGGTTGAATAGAATTTGACCACGAATCTACAGAGCCTGTAAAGCAGTCAGGAATTGAGTTCATAGTTAAAGAGTGAAAACAAAACAGCAACACACATAGAAATAGAAATGAAGGGAACAGGAGAACGCAGCACTAGCAACTGAAATTTAGCACGTGTATGGCGTTTTAGTTACGTTCATACTCATTCTGTGAGTGCATGGTTCTTTATTTTTGTAATTTTTTTCACACTAAGTGTGTATATCTTTCTGTGGTTTGCATTACACTTCAGGTCCTCGTTAGTGCAGAGTGAGGCACAGGGGAGTGTTCCCGCAATACAGTGTCTTGTACACAAACAAGTGGGTGAGCAACTCTTGCAGCTTTGCCAGAAATGTCTTTCTGAAAATAATAGAAGTCCATTAAGTTTTCCATATCCAGAAATATGAATGTCTTGGGAAAGACTCACACTTGACTATACCATTGCAGACCTTTAAACAGAACACGAAACAAATGCAATAGTGAGATGCTGCCAAGTATTTTCTTGTGAACTTTTCACTTAAAGTACAGAGGGCAAAAAGTACACAACTGTAATGAAATGCGAAACAGCACCAGAAGTGTACTTTTGTCCTGTGTACCATCATTCGAGTAGTTTAAGCTGTCAGTGAAGTTAGCATTGTAGTGTAAAGGGGTGCAAATTTTAGTATGATTAACCTTGGAGTTAAACGCATTTCAATGGAGGCGTAACTGCTTGAGGCCCACGTACTTAGCTTTAGGTGCATGTTAAAAAGCCCCAGGCAGTCTATCTTTCCGAAGCCCTCCACTACGGCGCCTCTCATAATCGTGTGGTGGCTTTGGGATGTTACGCACCAACAGTTATTATCACTTACAACACATGGAACACTAGCTTCTTCATCAACCACAGCTGTTCTGTTGTTCTGTTTAGGACTGAAGATTGGGCGACTTGGTATTGATTCATGGCAAAATCAAACAGTGCACTTGTAATGACGACAATAGAAGACGTGGACAAAGTACCAGCCTGTTTGCCTTGTCAGAAATTGTGTCAACAGTCAGACTACTGTGTGCTGATCACAAACACTATGGCAACAAAAAGTAAAACAAAATAACCAGAGGGAAGGTCCAAGGTGATTCAACAACGAGGTTCAACAGATTTAATTGACTTATATCAATGTTATTAAATTAGTCTTGCACAAGTGACACATCTCCTAAATTCCACAAATATGCACATGTAACATTGGCAAGCTCTAGTGCTGATATGTGACTAATGAAGTGACCATACAATAAAATTCATGTGCTTCAGCAAACACACTGTAAATAAGCACATGTATCACACATCATATGGCCATCATAATGTGTCATTAACATGACTTATTCTTTCTAGCTAAATGTATACAAGCTCATGATGTCAATGCGCCTTGATATGCAATTTAACTTTTTGTGTTGGAGACGGACAAAGTGCACAATGCAAAATTGTCGTCAAAAAAGAAACCGCCAGGCCTGCGCGGAACTCGCAGCACAGCCACAGCGAAAGCTGGGAGAGCGGCCTTTCTAGAGCTTTGTAAACATGCTTGAGGCAACTACAACAACCGCACTTGCATGGTACCCACTACGCCATAAATCATCATAATTTTTTTGTAGTGGGGAAGCGTCTACTATGCCATTATTCGTCATTCTTCAGAAAAGGGTGGTACCCGCTACACTCTTGTAACGCATTATGTGCACTTTGTTGATGCTGTGGCTGACGACGATGAAGAATTAGGCCTCAGGCTTTTGTAATGGGTTGGAGCATTGAACGACCCGCTCGTTACGCAATTCGATTTTTGCGACGCCTGGTTCTTACTTCACTGTTCTAAAACGCTTAACAACACACGTTAACGCGATTCCTTACCCGAGATGAAGCCCCCATAGGGTCAGTTTGCACAGCAGTTTCAAGCAGCGGCGTAGCTCAGTGGTAGAGTGCTGGGCTGCCACGCAGAAGACCCGGGTTCGAATCCCATTCAGTCATAGGTGTTTTTATTTAGTTAGTTTTTTTTCTTATTTCGTGCGATATTGGTTACGGACACCGGCGGCGGCGGCGGCGGACAACTACGGCGCAGAAACGAGTCTTGTTGTGATCTCATAACAGCTTTCGCTGTAAAAGTATTCTTACTTGCTCATAATCTGCGCATGAGAACAGAATAAATAGAAAACAAATCTGACCTTAATGCATGTGTTACTACATGACAGCGTTATAACAGCTGTCTTTTTTTTTTGGTTGCTTAAGTGTATACTCCCTGGAAGCACTGCTTCATTAATGCTTTATCGCAAGCAAGGAAATTATGTCGTATAAACATTCAGTTTTAAGGCGCACTCGCTTGAATTGGCTGGCCACGCCCAGCGGTCAGCCAATTCGAAACACGTATCACACATCGTTGTTATGTGAGCTTAATGACCTTTCTTTTTCCGCTTTTCATTGCACTTTTGACGCGACGCAATGTGCAGAAGAGCACCTACTGCTGCCCAAGCGACAAGGTCGCGCAAACAGAGGAAACATAAGTATTACGTACCATTTGTGTTCCTGAATGTGCCGCGAACGCGGCGCACCCATCAGCTGCTGCTCGCTTTAGTCACCTGGCCATTGCCACACCATTGCACACGCAGTGCATGTTGCACTGTCGTCAAACCACACATTTCACGTCCCGCGACGAGAACACAGTAAGGCTGCCGGCATGAAGTGTGCACACATGATCGACGCATAGCAGGGTAGTTGAAAAGCGTCCTTCACAAAACCGACGTTATCCCATGACGGCTTCGCTTCGCTATCAGTCACGCACGCCGCTGGGGCCAGCCTGCGGTAGCATTCGCTGTCATTTCGGAACTTCTCGCGTTTCTCGCGACTCTCTTGCGTTTCTTTCTTTTTTGCTTTCTTTTTTTCCCCTCCGCGCGCGCATGCGTGCGATGGTTGTTCCGCTCTTATCGCCGCCGTTCGAAGGTCGATGGCGCTTCGTCCCTTTCAGAGCAGCCGCTTGAGGGGAGAGTCGCGTTTTTTAAGGCGAAAGCCTTTAATGTCTCATGCTCACGTCCGTCCGGTGTCCGTCCGGCGTCCGTCCGTCCGTCCGGCGGTAGTGCTGGTGGTGTGCGTCCTGACCACCCTTACTGCACATGCGCAAACCCTCCCCCACGCACCTCCTCTCCTGCGCTTCCCCTCTCTCTCCACTAGGTATCTCTCCCGCCCGCGGCGTTTACACACCCATTGCGCATACGCGTCCCCTCCCCCCCTCTAGGCATCCCTCCCGCGGCGCTTACACCCCCATTGCGCATGCGCGTCCCCCTGCCCCTCCCTTTCCTCTCCTACGCGTCCCCCCTGTCTCTCCTCTAGGCATCCCTCCCCGCGGCGTCTACACCCTCACTGCGCATGCGCGTCCCCTCCCCCATCTCTCTCCTCTAGGCATCCCCCCCCCGCGGCAACCACACACCGAATGCGCATGCGCGTCCCCTCCCCCTCTCTCCTCTCCTACGCTCCCCCTCTCTCGCCACGAACGCCGACGCAGGCAGCGTCTGCTAGCGAGTTTCTTGGTTGAAAAAACCGACTGCTCGCGCTGCACAACCGTTCACTGGCCACCCCGTATATATGGCAATGGATCTTGACCTGCAAGGTGGTGCCGGTGGGAGATGGTGCCGGTGGGAGCAAGGTGGTGCCAGTGGGAGATTTCTCCTGTGCGTTGTCGAACGATGAAAAATTCGCAGCGTGCGCGTTAACTAAAAGCGGACTGCGGGTCTCTGTGTCCAGTCGGAGTCTTCTGCCTCTCATCGCCCATTAGCAGCGATTGGCATGTTACAGTGGGAAACACCTCTCCATCACTCCGTGCTTTGCGCCTCCCCAGTTTTCTCTCCTGCGCAACGCTGCGATGAGCGTCAACGCCGCCGCCAGTGTAAGCGTTAGCGCCCGCTGCTTCGCATCTACACATGGTTCCCTTTAGCGGTGGATGGTGTAATCTTTAAGGTGAAAGCCTTTAATGTCTCATGTTCACGTCCGTCCGGTGTCCGTCCGACCTTCTTCCGGCGTCCGTCCGTCCATCCATCCGTCCGTCCGTCCGTCCGTCCGTCCGTCCGTCCGTCCATCCGAGCTCTGGCACGGAGCCAGGTGGCCGCCGGGATGCGCAGACGGACGCCGGTCGCGTCGGACTCTATAGCGCTCGCGCTTTGCTTGCGTAGCGTCGCTGTGCCCAGAGTTTGCAATCATTCTGACCAACGCCGTCTCAATGGATCCAGGCGTTCACGGAATACACGTTCCAATTTACAAAGGGTCCGTCAACTTAAGAGCTGGAACGCGGATGGCGTTTGCACGATGCGCAAAGCGCGAGAAAATACTAACGCATGCGAACGGAGGAAGATGCGTCTCGCGTCTCGCTCCGATTCGCGGTTTTAAAAAATTAAAGAAGAAAACACGCACCCATTAGGTTTGTGCCTTATGCCACTGAGAGTGTAAAAGAAAAAAGACATGGCATAATCAGTGGAATGGCCACACGCTTTCGCCGAACACATTTTTGAATGTACAAAGTGTCCTTCACTTTTTTCTTTCGTTTCTCTTTTTTCTTTTTTTTCGCCGGGTTCTTTCAACACCGGATCTTATTCCGTGCGTTGAGGCACACCGCCTGTGCCCAATTCGTCATCCAAAAGGGTATACTGACTGTGCATGCGGTGCCGATAGGCCACATCGAGGGTGTACACGCTCCTACTTTTAGTTTAACGTCGATTTGATGGTAAAACAACATAAGCGAAGTCATTCTGGGGTCGAAATGCATCGTGAACCCGAGCCCAGCGGTAGTGTGCATTCCGTACAACAATGTGCATCAGTCGACGAGACGAAGAAATCGTTGATTAGCACGTTCATGAATTTATTAAGCACTTTGAGAAACACTTCTTTCGCCCGCGCAGTTGCATACATGCGCGCCAGCACTGAAGGCACTATAGCTTCGGATAAAATAAAGGGAAGATATGCCCGAGAAAGAGAAATAGGAGTTTTCTGTCCTTGAACTCCATTTGACAAAATGGCGTCAGATCGTGAATTTACCTCCTTTCTTCCACCTTTTGTCCCCATAATTTCTCAAGGAAGTAAAATTGAGGACGCAGAACTTTATTACACCGATCTTAATACTCCCTAAGGGTGTACGGTCCCAAATGAAGGTAGTATTAAGCCCTTAAAACGCCCAATTCGGCTAGTCTGCGTTTACAGTGTAGTAATATCACAACATAAATCTCAGGTGTAGGTTTTTAATAGACCTTAAAGCATCAGCAAGTATGTTATAGCGAGGATCCCGCAACTCCGCGACATGCCCTAGTTTTGGTGAAATTTGTTGTTTAGTATAACTGTACTCGGAGATTCATAGCTGCTCCGTTTGAGTTTTTACGGGAGTATTACATCAATGGAATTCACTGCTAGACAAGGCAAACATTCTTACTAATGTAAGCTTACTCACTAAACCACAAAAATTACTAGTTATTTGTAATCCGTCGTTCCTGTGGAGTTGATACGCCGCCTTATTTTGCTCAGCGAAGAAGGTGTTTTAAAAAATTGGAAGATGTGGAGAGGTGACAGATCGTTATGCATTTACATTTAGTCGCTTTGAACAGGACACATTACAGAGGAAAACATATTATTTATTCTTTATCTCACTAACGAAGACGCCGCCACCAGCGAATAATATTATGTAGAATTTAAGGCTGATTGGAAAATCGTCAAAACTCGTTAATATAAATTAATGGATGTAACAGTTGTGTCGAAACTCTTACAGACAAGCCGCTGTTCACACAAGTTTCGCAAGATACATTGTTACATGGAATTTCGTCGAATCGCACGCATGAAAACGGTTTTTTTTTATCTTTTTAATCCATTTCGGTTTACGTCTATGATTTCCTTGGCCACGGCGGGACCCAGCAGGCTCGGGTCTGCTCCAGGCTTAGTGTTGGGCCCGGGCTTGACGGGACGGGATTGAGTCTGGCTTGGTCTTTGCTCTGTTTTTATTTTATCTCAAAATTAAAACGCTGTTTTTACATGGGGTAGCGTAATCGGAAAAGCTTTATGAGGTACAAGTACTCAACTTCTTTTGCATGGATAACTTTATTTATGTGAAACGGGCGAGCTATAAGTAAATAGACCAGATGCTTACATAGTAACCTCCTCACTACTCTGTGCTTTATTTTCATTCGTTATTATTTTATTTCACAAGTGTTATTTTGTAACCACAGTACTAAATGTAACATAATGAAGTTATACCCATAACATGCCACCGCACGAACGATCACTAAGTTCCAGAGCATGGAAACGTTCTTCGAAGTTGCAGTCATCCACTAAAACAAAGGTCTGCGTGGAGTCTCGTAACATGAAATCGCTCCAGCGAAACAATTCTTTTTCCGCGACCTTGTCAAGGCTCCCAGTGGTGATGTGACGCGAAATGGACATGCATAGCCTGCTTGCTCTGTCCACGTTGCTAACGAGCAGTGTTGTACACGTTCCTAGAAAACGGGAACGAAAGCTCGTTCCTCGTTCCTTCACAATTTCGGAACGAGTTCCCGTTACGAGTTCCTCAAATGCAAAAGGAACTCGTTACAGTTACATTTCCGAAATTGGAACGTGTCGTTACATGAACGTTACAATTCATTTTTGAATAAATATATGGTGTCGGATAATCCTGAGGCAAAATAAAATAAGCAATGTAAAGCTCCCATCGAGCTACATATATCAAATTAATTTAACATTGCCGACAGCAAGTTACACATAGGCAAAGAAATCTAAATAAACGCTCCTAGACAAATTTTTTTCGAGAATACCGGCCTTACTACATACATGGAACTTCAACTTTCGTGCGCGTCACTTTCAAGTCCAACACATGTGGCACTTTTCGGTCTTCAAATGCGCAGTCAGGATACTGCACTTAACATATTCAAATAGAATTCTTCACCAATGCGCCTATATAATTTAATTTCTTGCACAGAAAATCGCCTCGAAAGGGACAGTACTTAGGCGTTTAATGAGGGCTGATTCAATATTTCAGTGCGAGCAGAAACTAATGTTCAGAATACACATTTGCACCGTAGTGAAGTCCCCGGTTCACAGTGAGCGAACATATTTCTCTATATTTCGTCCTCTGTCTTCCTATCTTTTGCTCTCTTTCTTGTCTTTCGTGCTCTTATTTTTTTCTTTCTCTTTCTTTATACATTTTTCGCTATCTCTCTGCGTGCGTTCGCTGGCCTTCCATTTTTTTTCTTTGTCTTTATATACTCGATTTCCCCTCCGCCTTTCGCTCCTCCTCTCCATCACTCCTCCTTCCCACCCCCCTTGATACTGTCCAACACAAAGATACGTTATACTCTCCTAGCATGCGCGCATGTTACAGAAAGACGCATAGCCATTAATTTCCTCAACATCCTACTTCAATAGAGTATGGTCACTAAGCTAAGAGATGTAGTATACGAGCAAATGAAAAGTCAGCCAGAATGGTATATTGAATTCGTGAGGTGTTCATCCTTACCATCGTTCTAGTGTAGAATGGGAAATGGCAGTTATTTGATGTATTCGCTGTAGAGATAAATGCGAATTCTTCACTACTATGTGCTTGCCGTTGGGTCGTGATACGAGCAAAATGAACATATTAGTTCCCTGCGTCTATTGAATTGCTTCAAAGTGTCGCCTATCTTGAATAAATACCATGAAAGAAAAAAAAAACCAGATAGCCGAGTGGTTACGACGCTCGCCTTGAGATCGTGGATAGGCGGTGTCGAATCTTGCCTCGCCGAAAACGTTTTGTAGCCAAGAATTTATCTTTCTCTATATCCCTTCCTCTCGCTCTCTCGGTACTCGAACTCTCGCCCCATCCGAGTTATTGCATCCCGCGCCGGACAAATCAGCGCGCGTGTTCTCAGAGAGAAGCAGAAGAGGATGGCGATGACGAGGAGAGTGCGTACCGGTTCATGATGATGATAATTTTCTTTCTACGGCACATGGAAACATCGAGCATAACCTAAGTAGACATTTCTTTTCAATTTATAGCACTTACCTATAAGCTGCCTAAACTTGACGTGGTCAGCCTCGGCGTCTTTCGCGCCCCTGCGCCGCCGGAGGGCGCCTTGAAGAAAAGCAGGATGCATCGTAGTCACGTGATAGGCGAGCGCTATATTTACGCCCCTCACATGGTCGCCCATTCGCCCTGTTCCTCATGATGTGCTGCGTGCTTGCGCCTGTTGAATGCCGTGGAACGTTCACAGAAGGAACGCCGTTCCCTCTACCGTTCCTGCTCAAACGTAATGCGTTACCGTTACAGTTCCACCGATCCTGAATGGAACGGTGGTGTACCTCCGTTCCTGCCAAAAGGAACTAGGTTCCTGGAACGTCGTTCCTTGGAACGCCGTTCCGTACAACACTGCTAACGAGTGACCTCTCGCCTTATTTCTCTATACCAGGGGTCTCAAACTCACCTCAGCCAGCGGGCCGCAGTCACGCAATTTAGTCCCGCAAGGGCCGGGGCACTGAAAGAGGTATGAGTGGGGGGGGTTCACCTCATATACACGTCATTTCTGAAGGAGGTTTGGTGCCCGGATTCCAACAACATGTCGATACCGATCGCCAAAATGACTCAAATCTGGAAGCCGATTGTGCAATATAATTTTTGTTTCACAGTTGTTTCCAAACAAGGTGAACACATGGGATGCCTCATGGAGACAATGCCTTAAACCAGTCAGGCCTGTATAGCTCACGAACATACTTTATAAGAAAAAAAATGTGTGGTGAAGACAGTCATGTGTGGGCCGCGGGCCGCAAGCGGCCCGCGGGCCGCGTGTTTGAGACCCCTGCTCTATATAATAGGAGAGCTACAACCCATATACCACAAAATATATAAATTGCATCGTTTTCCTCGTTTATCCTTCCTGTGGCATTTTGAAAACGTACAAATAGGTTTAGAATTTTTTATCCCATGTAACACTATAGTGTCGACGTGTTGGGGACCACGTGTGCTACCTGGGATGATTGTGGCGCAACAGCGTTGCGATGTGCAGGAATTGTATAAGTCAATTAAAGAAGGTGTGGGGAAAGTATATTCACTTCACAAACATCTGGCCTGAAAAAGGCAAAACGAATTCCGCGCCGGGAGATGTCGCCTTACCTCCTACCATATGCACCCAACGACTAACCATCGATAAGCTCATTCGTGCCTATTTCACCAAACTCAAACGAGCTCCTCATTTAGACCGAAATATGGCTTAGTAGAGTGTGGCGTTGGTTGAGTCGCCATATAGCTTAACGAAATATTTGTGACGCCACTGTCAACGATGAATAAAAACGAAAGAAGTCGGGATAGGGCGCTACCCTGGCGCATTATCGTGTTTTCTCTCGCTTTCTTTGCTTCTCCTCAGTCACGGCGCAAATATTTGGTTACGACCGATATCTTTGTTCACCTGCTGCTAGTCCCACTCGCGTGGTCCAACGGCCACATTCTGGAATGACCTTACAACAGCGTTAGCTACGCATAAAGCATTAAAATAGCGGAATGAAAAAAAAAGAGCACGGGAATAACTGTGGATAAATCAAACCTGCAAACGAGCAGCCCGCAGACAGGAGCTTTCTGGGTGATATTGCAGAGTGGCACGGCGTTCGGGATGGAGAGAAATGAAGGGATCACCTGGAAAGCTATATTTATTCTGCAGAGGTCGACAAACCTGTGTAGGCAAGGTGACAGTTTTTAAATGCGAAGCATTTCTTAGCGAACTGCAGGCACTTAGAGCGTTTCTATCTGCGTGTCCAATTATCTATCATGCCGCCTACGTCTGGGTGCTCTTATGACCGTCTCTTTATTATGGAGCATACCAAAATAAGTATCGCAGGGCAAGAGGATTTGACGAATATGTTTGGCTGGTCATGACATGAATAACGGGAAAATACCGTCGCGTACGTCGCCAAACCCTTTCCTGCAGACACATGCGGCACATACCCGTATACCATGGGCCGCGGCATGCGCGTATGCGCTACAGGTGATTCAAAGTGTATATCTGCCCATGAACGGCGAGAACAGATATTGGTTATGTAAATGCGAGATCGTTAAGAAAAACGGACATCGGTAGCGTTGACCTGACGAATGCAAAGAACAAATATCCGGGTACCAGCAGGAATGGAGTCCAAGCATTCTGCGTGGCGATCAAGTATTCTACCACAGAGCTACGTGAGGTCTGGAAACTACTTTGGAAAAAGACCCTATGCAAGCGTAATGTTGGTGAAACGTCAATTGTATTTGCTGTGCTGGCTATCTATTTTTATGAACTCTGCATGTGTACTCCTATCATACAGTTGTCAAGTCGGGTTAACGTGAATTGCACACTGAAGCGCCATCCACGGAAGTCGATCTACGCAGCACTATCCAGGGCTACCATCCTTGCAAGTGCAAGCGCTACAGATCAGCTTATCGCTTCTGGTATTGGAAATACCCATGTTGCTGTTGGCATCGTTACGCAACTTTATATAGATATATAAATAAAACAGCAGTGATTTTTCAACATGTCTTGGCGTACAGTTGTACATATCTTTGGCGCGATTTCGTAACGTTCCGCCCAATACAAAGATTACACCACAACCAGCTTCCCACCGTATGCATCGCATAACATCAATATCGTGGTACGTGGGTTCTCCCGAATTTTCATTATTTTTCAAGCCGCATATAGTGTCATCATCGTCTTCAAGGAAACTGCGAAAAACGTGGACGAAGGCAGAAAAGAACAGCACAGGCGCATACTAACAACTGAATTTTTTTTCTTGAAAGCACGAAGAATATAAAGGAAGAAAAAAAGACAGAAACCACAAGGGCGTACGCAAAAAACGGAAATCTTCTACATTTGCGCATCAAGATAACCAATATCTGCTTCGTGTAATGCCACGGAGGGCTTGGCGACACACCTATTCCCGGCTTTGAACATTCCTCGCCCACGTTTTTCGTGCTGTTTTCTTGATAATGGAATCCCACCTCGCCCAACAGTTTTTTCTTCTAATTTTTATAGTGTATTGAATATCAAGGATGCAGAGATACGTTTTCAATTTCATGCCATAACTTATACTATAAAAAATGGCCTTTAATATGTAACTTTAAACTACTTATATACAGCACAGAAAAACAACGATGAAGTATAACCGCAACGATTCCGTGTTTCGGTGAGAACAGTAACACGGCACTCAGCATTTGCTTATTGCACGCAGTGAACATTTTTGTATAATTTTACAACAGAACTCAAACACCATCGCTACATGCGTCATATACTCTTAAGGCGCTGATTTTGTACAAAAAAGGAAGCTAAGAACACCTGTGAAGGGCACTGTAAGGGACAGAATACCTCCTTTTATTGTTATTGCTGTAATGAATTTCTTCCTGCAATGTACAGGTCACGCTGAAACGTTTATGAGACACTGCATTTTTTCAAGTTGGACGGACGAGCTATTGTTATTGGGAATAGCGTGTATATCTAAAACCCCGCAATGCTCAAACAACAATTCCCTTTATACGTTGAAGACGTCAACAGCAACGTAAGAAGTTAACAATGGAGTAGTCATGAACATGAAACGTGCGTAAAATGATTTCAGAGACCACAGAACGTTATCAGTAATGCTTTCTAAGGTACCAAAGCTCAAATTATTGCTTGATTTGTTTGATAGTGCTAAGTCGAATAGAACTTTGCTACTCCTCACTGATTCTTGTGAAAGTTTTCAGCACTTTTTGTCATTCGTTGAAGCTTGCCGCAGCCTTTGTGCCGGTTGCTAGTTGCGACAAGCATAACCATGCAGCGGACATAATTGTCAAGAGCGATCCTAAGAAAATGTCAAGAAATTATACCAACACAGCATAAACTTATGATGTATCCTGTTCTGTTTACTCCCCATTTGCGCTACTGGTATTTTTTTAGTACCGGGACTAAAAATCATTTCATACCTTAATCGTTTATCACGACGTTTATTGTATCCATTTCATGTATTCGAGTTTCACCCACAAATGCTGTTAGTAGCACTCGGGGCAGACTGCATCGCAATATTCAGGAAGCCTCACGAATGTATGAGGTCATTCCGTTAAGATTACGCGCAGGACGCGAATTGTCAAGCTTATTTCAGAGCTTTCGCGGTGCCAACGATAACGCTAGAACCTTCGATGCCGCATGTATAAATGTCGACACGCATTACCGCAGATCAACTTATCAACGGCCGACGCTCTGTTCGCCGCTATCAGTTTACAGGGTGTATTGCTGTAGTTTACTTTCGTATCCCGGACACAGGTTTACCCAAATAAAGAATTTTATCTTGAACGCGCCGACTGCTGCAATCGTCAGCGTCACGATCACGTGACATCTGCTAGAGGTGCTGTCCGTTGATGTGCCAGGCGACCCCGTGAAATCCTGAGCCCGGCTCAACTCATGACGAAGACACCAACTTCATCACGGACGTTCGAGCCCGCCGCAGACAGAAAGGACAGTATTGCTGTAGTTTGACTTTCTTTTTCCGGGCAGGCGTTCGCACAAATAAATAGTTTCGTATTGAACACGTCAATGTCACGACCACCTGACAATATCACACACACAAAAAAAACGTGATACGTTCCATGGCAGGTCTCCCCCCACAATGTACACACGTCTGAATCTTTTGCAAGACTGTATTGAGAGACATGCCTGTAAAATATTTGCAAAAGCTGCAGCTATCGGAGTGCACAGTGTTTTAAGGATTCTTGCTTTTTACTGCCAGTTGCGAGCCCAGAGATATTTCGTAGTAACGCAGGCTATTGCAATATTACAGTCTACATGTGTCGAGAAAGTGAGATGATAGCTCTAATCGCATCGCTTGCCTGCCGGTTTCCAAGTAGTAAGACTGTGAAATTGTTCCTGGCTGAGAGCGTGTAGCTGCAGTGAAACAAAAATCACGAGAGGTACCTCAGCAAGTGCGGCGCTCGCTTTAAACGTAGTGCTCTTCAGAAAGGTGCGGTGCACACGGCCTGCGGACATTCTGGAGCTACGAGACACCGAGTCCTTGGAGGTGGGATTATAGTTCCAACACGCCAAAGCTATGCACCCTAGACAAGTGTGCCGAAATGGCGGCCAATGAGAGTGGGTTAGAAGGTAGACTTCCTTGCCCACCGTGATAGCTTAGCATGTAAAGCATGGCGTTGTTATGCTCGAGGGCGTGAGTTCGATTCCCTGTCGCGGCGCCGACATTTGGATGGGGGGCTAAATGCAAAGAACAATATTGTGCTCAAATTTAAGCGCATCTGTGTGCATCAAAGATCAATGCAGTTGACAGACAAGAATAAGAAAATGGATTTTAAATTCCGGTCATCTTAGGCAATCGAACAAAGAACCTTGTGACTTCTTGTTTATTTACTCGCAAACACCGCTTCACTGCCGATGTTCTCGTTGTCGGCGCTTTTCTGAAGCTGCGCACTCGCTGCCAGATTCAGATAGCTTCAATGGACAATGTTGTCGAGCTAACGGTACTATGGTCAGTGTAGTTGTGACAATAATAATAATAATAATAATAATAATAATAATAATAATAATAATAATAATAATAATAATAATAATAATACAGTCAAAACTCGTCAATTCGGATTTCAGGGGACTGAAAAACATGTCCGAACTAAACGAATGCCATATCACTGAAGGTTCAAAGAAAACATTAAGCAAGTGTCTGTTACATCAAAGCATGTTCATTTCCTTGTGATTTCCTAAATCTTGTTTTCATTTTGCATCAGAGCGCCGTAAAAGCCACAATTTTCGCCACTGGCGACTTCGCTCGCAATGCGACTGCGGCTCATAACTCCTGTGCCTTAACCTGAAATGTTCTCTCAACAATCCTTATAACGTACCGCCACGCACACGTGACAATAAATTTTTTTTTCGCCGAAAACAAAAGATAGCCGGAAATCATAAGCGTGCCAAGGGTTCCCCTTCAGAGGGGGGCGAAGGTTCATTGCAGCGTCTCCCCACTATAGTAAGTCAATGTATGGGGCAGACTTTGCCCCTCCCCTTAGCTGACTATTGAGAAGAATTCGAAGATGAACAGCCATTGAAAATCAGACACAAAATGCTTCGCATTGTAAATGAAATACTTCTCTTGATCGCGACAGCATCTTAGAAAAAGGATACGCTATTGCGTAATGTAATGAGTGTAGTCACTGAAAGTCATAACTATAGCAGTAGTTGAGATGTGGATTCGGATATAAGCTTATGTTCACGCAGTGTGACGCGTCGGCTATTCAGCAACACAGCCGTACCTATTAGTACGGTTCGCAGAAGAAAACGGTTCGCAGAAGACTTTCATTTAAAGACGCCCTGAAAATCGCATCTGGCGAAGTTTTAGTTTTTTGTTTTGTTTTTTTTTTACACAAGAAAACGTTAGAACGTCATTTTCTACATTCCTGCACAATGCTTTTAGGAGACAGCGGAAACATGATAAGAAAGCACCTAACTCAAATCGACTTCTCAGAATAAGGAGAAGGAAGCCACAGCTGGGCCGTGCGATAAGTACTGCTCATTGTAAAAGTTGCGAGAACCATGCTATACATTTTGCTACTGCAGAAAGATCGCATCACGTTGTTGTAAAACATTGTTCTTGATGAAGTAATATTTTTCTCCCCCCCCAAAAAAAAATTGAAATCTAATTCAAAGCCCCAACACCTGTACTTCCAAATTCAAACCGAAATCTCGCGCATTCGACATTTGACATAAAATGCTGTCATCAGGAACACCCACGAACGAAAAAAAAAGAGAAACGCCTTTAGATTTTATCAATACCTATTGAGCGGACACAAGAGGCTAACGGCTGTTGCTAGAATGCAGACGTTCTTTACTGCATTTTGCTTACGCAATGTCAGCATGCAGGCAACCTAATTGTTTTATAGCTCTTTGCTTGTGCTTATGGCAATGCACAATGGCACAAAACAAAGCCCACACGTTTGCGTGCCTGCAGGAGCCAAGGAAAATTGCCAGCGCACAAAAAAAGTGATCCATCACTACACGATGTGTCGAAAAAAAAATCTAATAAGAGTCACGCCAGTGAACCACACATAAAAGGCAAACCGCCGCAGCACCATTCCTCACCCTCACAAGGAGAATCAGCCAAAGGTTGTCACCCCCCTGCCTCCCGAAAACAACCGCAACCATGAGGGCATTCGTAGTCGCTTGCCTTCTTTCAGCAGGTAAGCTAACTTTATGCGTTATTCAAGCAACACGTGGGCTGTTTCCTTGTAGTGGGCTGACAATGGCACATTCACATTCACCAGCGGTTCATGATGTCTTCTTAGCGCAAATGTTTTTCGAGAAGGCATGCAATAATGCTACGCACAGAAGGGCTACATTTCCAACGGAAATTTTATTATTCGGTCACAATTTTATAAAAAAAACGACGCTCTTGCATCAAGCTACTTTCACAAATCGCAACATACGAAGGGGATAATAAGCCAGCTTACAAGATAAAAGCGATGTTTACATTCAGAAAATGAACACAATCTATACGTACCTCAACTGTCATTAACGCATGTTACGCCTAGGTCACGTAAATATTTCTTAGAGTGGGCAATAGAAGGCAAACTTATTAAATGGTGAACCCGGCCATTTTCGGCACTTCTGTCGTTTCCCTAATTTAAGGTCGGTATGAGTGTGTGCCGAATGAATAACAGTGATTCCATAGGAAGCTTAGTGCCTTGTCGAAAAATTTGTGCGCTAAAACGGCATCATGGACCACCAGCTAGGCCGATCATGCACCTCGAGCATCGTGCAATGTAATCACGTCAAATACTACGTACGCCACTACATGGTCGTTCCATCACGACTCAAATCTTTATTCCTAGCCTATCAAAGATTGCATAGAAAGCCATTTATACATGCGCAAGACAAGAATGCAATGTTGGTTGTTCAGTACATGGGGACATTCTACTATATTTCATTAGTCACGCCCCTGCATCGAACCTAATGATAGGGCTTCTAGGAGACCTCTCCTCGTACCTTGTTTGTGATTGTTCTGAAATTAAGCAGTTTCTTCTTAATTAGAGTACCACTGACACACAAAAAGAATGGATGGATGGAAAAGCTTCGTTGCTTGTCCGGAGCAAACGAAAACATTAAGCCGTGTTTCTGATGTTCTAGGCGTTTCTGCTAATGAGCTGCTTCAAAGCCTTAGGTTCATTGTAACTTTATTCCTTTGTGGTGCTATTTTCTTCTGAATTGCTAACTTGTCAATCCTACTACAAAAAATTTGCCATATTCTTCATCATCTTATTGACATCACCGTGGATTCAGTTTAGCAATATAACTACATGCAAGAAAACAAGACATGCGTTATAACGCACGTGCTCACGAACAAAAATAACGACACAGACGTCAGAGTAGAGCTGCTTCATCACCCTAGGAACGATGCAATATTCCAAATTCAACAACAAAACGTTCCAATGAAAGGCAGTCGGCCATAAAAATGTTACAGAAGACTACGGTCAACATCGGCACTCAAAGCTGCGGCATTGGCACGCTTCACTTCAACAATTTGAACTGGAGTAACATGGCTAAGTGTGACCAACGGATAAACAAACACTAAGCTTATTTGTTGTAGTTATCTTTTGACGTACAATACACATCACCTTCTTGCATGAATCTTCGTCCGGAGAAACGACTTTATTGCTCTGTATAGTGTTCAGAAATGCATGAGAAATTTTATGGCCAAAATGACAGTCTCAGTTCGGTTTGAGTAGATGTCGTTTTGTCTCTATGTAATACGCCTTCTATATATATATATATATATATATATATATATATATATATATATATATATATATATATATATATAAAAGTATGAGAGGTGGCACTTCAAGAAAACGATTTATTATTCATGAAGTGCCACCTCTTATACTTATACGGCAACCAAAGGCAACCACTCCTTCAACTATATATATATATATATATATATATATATATATATATATATATATATATATATATTCAGCGCAAAACTACGCGATGCAACACAAGAAAGACGAGGACTACGCTTGTCCTGGTATTTCCTGTGTTGCTACGTCTACTTTTGCTGCGAGCATTCTTAAGTATGCAATATTATGTAGATGCTTCCTGGAGGTAGCTTCTTCAAATGCGTTTTCTTTGCATTTATTTATTTCGCGAAACACATACGTCCAAATACATTGATGCGAAATTAAAAAAAAAGCTCATCCTTTGAAATTTTTTAGAGCTGAGAACCATTATTCCCATTGCGCGCCTGCGATTCATACTACAAACAATGGTAATTTATTGAGTTATTTTTTCAGTGGCCCTTGGAAATGCACAATTACAGCCACTCAACGCAAATGTGGCACGTGCTGCGGGTGCCGCGGGCACAAGAGGTCAACTGACTGGAAACCTGCGAGGCGGTGTGGACAATCTTGGTCCTAGCGGCGCCCCTGGCGTCACGATATCCCTTGGAGGCGACATTAGTGGTGGCCTAGGAGGGCAGGGTAAGCTCACGCACGGTGTTGTTTTATGATAGCGATAAGTGGTCGTCCATACGTAGGAATCTGATTAGGTTGAGTGAGCCCGATGTAGGAGCCAGATATGGTTCAGGTATTTTGGTGACTTATAAGGAAACATAGGTTACCTATTGTGTCATGAAACGAAAACATGTTTTTTGTGACAAGGCGGGAGGCAAGTAAGATGGATGCCTTGACCACAAGGTATTCAAACCTCGCGGTTTAGAACATTTGTTCGCGTGCTTGCCTTAACTTATTTCTCAGATATGTCATTTTTAGTTTGGGAGCTCGGCTCCAAGCTTTATTATAGCAGTATGTGTAGTGGCTTGAAGAAGTGATTCGTTATCTGACGGCTTAAAAAATGCACTATAATCTGCTTCAGTTAAATGCCAACCCACCCAAGTGAAATTTTTCACACGCTTTTCTTCTTCTGTCTCTAATAAACAGCAACTAAACAGCGAGATGAAAGTGATTGTCTTGAAAAACAGTAGGCATTTTATTATACTGCTATGAGTGGAAACAACTGTCAAGAGGGCAGGCGCTGTGTTGTCGCTGAATAGTTATGGATGCGACAAGATAAATGGAGAAGCATTCTACCCTCGGTCGCATTTCTCTGGTTGCACTATAAAGAGGCTCACAGGCTAAAATCAACGCATATTACATAATCATTGGTAGCGTCATGAGGAGTACTTCATGCTCCTTTAACTTCTTCAAGAATTTTTCGGGTCAGCTCTGTTAGGCTACATTGCGTGTTGTTGAATCTACCTTGCGCGTTGTTGAATATTTTAAAAGTGACAAGGACTCACCAGTATAAAACAGACGTGGAATAGAGTAAGAAGTTTGTAAGTGACTAAGAAACATTATCGATAAGAAATATAGAGCAACCACAGTTTTCTGAATTACTACAAATTTCACTGAGCTATCGTTGGTTTAGTTTTCATATCCTATAAACGATCACAGAATGCATGTAATTCCGCAGAGAGACAGAGAGGAAAAGGTAGGGGACATATCAGAGGAGATTAACCAATTGGAACTCCGGCTACCTGTACTGCAGGAGGCAAACAAGGTGCCCTCCACACCTTCTTTGCCCTTCATAAATGTGTTTCCATCGCTTGCCAACCTCCGGGCTCGACAGAGCATCTCAAAGTTGTGGAGGCAACCGGGATCCCCGCCTTCCATCGAGCGCGCACGACTTGCAGGTCTTCATTTACCAACAGCGTCCCATGAATGGACAAGACCCTGTTTCTTTCTTCTGCTATCCTGCTTACTTACCACTTCCCCTTCCCATTAGGTGGGTAGAAAGTAGGTGGGTAGGAGGGGGTCACGGCCACACTGCAATGCTACCGTAGTGTTCCAGCGCGGCCGTGAATGAGCATATCGTCGCCCCATAGCTTAACACAAAGTGCAAAATGAAACGCACTGAGACAACACAAAAATTCTTGGACAGACTTGCAAATGAAACATGGAAATACAATAGGCTGATGATGGAGGGCATCAGCTTCTATGCTTTGACGCATTTCACGTAGTGGAGCTGGTGGCAGTTTTTCTTCGTTTTTAACCAGGCGAAGTGAACGTGGCGCTTGGGTTTGAAAGGTAACGTTGTATTTTTTCTGCCGTTCTGTGATCACGCCAGCTTTTTTTCTTTGATGAGACAAATGAGGCTTTAGCCTGAATAATTTTCTTAACTGACTCGATAATAAACATCAGTACTAAGCATTACTCATTTATATTTCTCCCGCTGCACATTTACATATATAAATATTCGTTTCAATACATATGGTAACACAACACAACGAAGAAAACTGTGTCCGTACAACAATCTCTCTGCCGCGTAAGACGAATCGCTATAAAGAAAAATTCCTAAAATAAAATAAACGATCTTGGCAGTAGTGGGTTCCGAACCAAATGCCCCAATTTCTGAAGACTAATGTGTTAAAAAAGTGGCTAGACATCCCGCGCTTCCACAAAGAATGCATTTTAACTGTGCGCACGCCTTGCAGGTGGCGCTGCAAAACAAATGCAAAAAAAGAACTCTTTCAACGAAGGCTTCGCCGATTTTCATAGCAGTTATATAACAGCCCCCTCTAGGGCCCTACGTAAAGCTGACATAGAGGATATATAGCGATGTGCGTGGGGCGTGTTCTTGCGTGGATGCGTGTGCGAATGTGCGCGTGGTTGAGGGAATGCCAAGTTGAGCCACGTTTCTTGAATATGGTAGAAACACAAAAGAAAAATTCTGACAATGCGAAAATTAATCATATTACAGTGTCGGTGGTCGCCGAATGTGCGTGATTTTGGGCTGTTCCAGACAATAAAGAACGCTGTTAATAAGATGAGTGACACCATGCGAGGGCAGCACGAAAGTTGGGTTTTAGAGGCTGCAACTTGCCGTAAACCTCGACGCTTAATAATCATTTGAACAGCATCGAAAGGAGATTCTGCAGTGATCTTTCAATAGTAACCTGTTTTCCTCACTAAAGCTACTACACGTGTAACGCAATTGATGCTTTAAAGAATCTTTGCTTCTTAGGGTGTTTTCGATTCTCCTAAGCCGACTACGCGCAGGGCGCGAAAATTTAAGTAGGTTCGGGCACATACACAATCTCCAGCGATAAGACTGAATTTTAGGTTTACACGTGTATAAGAGGCAATTAGTTTCGCCCAAGAGGCACGTTATTGGTTACCGACGACACTTCATTCGTCACCATTGTGTTGCCAGTGCACTGGCGTAGCCAGGGGGAGGGAGTCGCGTGGTTATACACCCTTTACCCTCGAAATAAAATTTGGGTAAACCCGTACTCAATTCTAAAAAAAAAAAGATTTCTAGTTACGCTACGGTGCCAGTCAGTACCTGACAGTAAACCGTGCAACGAGAGATCTCTATAAACGCCTTTGTGAGCAATCATGGCCTAGTGAATGGAGAAAGCTTTTCATTGAGAACCTATATTTAAGGCTCCGTCAGTCAAGACCCCACGAAAGCGGCATTGAATTATTCGTTCAATACTCAATTAATTGAAACAAATTGAAGGGCAAAGGGGTCATATGTGCAAAGGTGATATATGATGTCACCTGCACGCATATGACACCTTAACCAGTGCACATGCATATGAATCTGTGTGCACTGGTCAAATGTGAAAATTTTTTGGAACGCAGCTGTTTCGCATGGAACTCTCAGCAGCCGTGATCATAAGAACGCGACAACGCAATGTAGTTTATTTATATCATTTCGAAAACATTGTTTGGGCACTCCCGTTTCCTCTTTCATATTTTCCTGTGTGCTTGACGTACCTATCATTTCCGATGCAGCCGCAGGTTATCCATCAGTCCAAAGTGGACACTACCAGCCAACATTTGGATATGGATATTACCCACACGGCTACGGATATGGTGCTTACGGACACCCACAAGGCTATGGATATAACTACGGATATTATCCACAAAACAATGGATATGGCTACGGATACTATCCACAAGGATTCGGCTCGTACGGCTACAGCGGACCCTATGGCGGCTACGGTTACCATGGCTACAACAATGGTTATGCTGGCCATAGTGACGGAGGCTACAACTACGCCTCGAATCCCATCAACCGCCACCTGTAAATTTCCAGAAAGAGCGGCACTTTAAATCGGCACCCACAAATAAACGAGAACACAAACAACACAATAGTGTCTCAACGACCTGAATTTATGCCACCGAATCGAAATTAGGTCCGGTGACAGCACGTAAATGAGCTGATCTTGTAAGTCAACATCAAATATCTGCCCCTAGTATGTATAAGTCTGTGTGTGTTCAGATAAGAACGTCCGTGTACGTCCGTTGCACCCCTTTCATTTCGAGGAAAAAATACATTTTGCTGTCACCCCCAGGGCCAGAAAACCAGTCTTACTTGCGTGGAAAAAAAATGCCTGAGTCAAAAAAACACTCGGAAGTCTGCACTTAGCAAACCATAGTTTTATTTGTTGTTTTTCTTCAAATCGCGCGACAATGCGATTGTGAGGCGACCGTAAAAAATAAATATCGCAGCTGTGAGTCTCAAAATTTTCCTTGGCATACTCTGAGTAACGGGCGTTTGCACAAAATGTTATCTCGCAGTTTTGTTGTGCATATTTTATGAAAAAAAACGCAAGTACGATGCATTGATGAATACTGCTTTAATTTCAGATTTTTAGCTGCACGTCTATAACACTCAGAACTTCCAAAATTTCCAAGAGTGTTCCCCCCACATTGGGTGAACAATGGTGCTATATATAATTGCCGGTAATGACTTCGAACGCAAATAAAAAAACGCAAAGGATGAGAGTATGTTTGTGAAAATGCAATTATGGCAGTTTTTATTAAGCAAAAAAGGCCACGTTAGACTCCCCGGAATTTAAGCCAAGCCCGTGCTCTAACGTAATCTGTCGGGAGAATTTCGTTGTCGCAAAAATAGAGAAATTCGCACACCAATTGAACACTTCGCACACACTCAAAATATACAAGAAGTCCCTTGACCTTGCTCAGTTTCACGTTGCTTCACGTTGTAAACAACTTTATCTACGTTCTTCATAGACTGACGTTGCCACCGTCCTGTGCTGCGCACGTGTGCCATTCTTATGTGTCGGCATTAGGCTGTCTTTTGATTTGGGAAATGTAGGACAGCGAGTGGCACGGAATACCTAACTCCCCTTCATTACCCGCCTTTTTTTCTTTAGCATTTCGCAGCATTGACGATGATCCTACACTTCTCCTGAAGGGTCAAGAACTTGTGGAATCAGCGTTGATTCAATATCAAAACTTCTGGTTTCCCATGAAGGTCACTGGGTGAAAAAAGTGCCTTGGATTACTACCTGAAGCCTTCCTTATTTTGGCAATTTTTCTCTTTTTTTAACATCGTTGCCATCGAAAGGGAGCAAATGCATTGAATTCTATGGGCGTTCACCAGGGAACGGAAATTTCTTCGTTGCCGCGACAATGTTGTTCTTGAGCGCTTCATACTTCAATTTCAGGGAGTCAAGAAAACTTCTGGGCATCATTTCAACCGTCAGAAGCACGTGTTTCCTTAGATGGTTTATTTCGTAGCACTCTGCCCGGTGTGGAGCCTACGCAGTCGGATGAACACTTTTTCTTTAGGTGCGGCCATAAAAGAGTAGGTGTCTAGCTCCAAGTCACACTGAAAAAAGCAAGCGAAGACAAATGAACGTCTACAAGCGTTCTATGTTCGAAGACTATTAGCAGGCGATATTCACCAAAGCGAACAGCCTTGCCTTTCTAAAGTATACTTCTACTGAAACGTGTGGGTGAAGCATAATCAAAAATAAAGTATATCCGATTAGGAATCCTTTACGCATATAGCAAGCAGTGAAAAACGGTAAAAATGTAGAAGTTTAGGTGGCCCAAACACGTGATTGCTATAAGGCACGTTAACACTAACTTCAACTTGAAGACTGACCTTATAGATTTCTGAAAGTGCACCTTTGTGCAGTGTTTTTATTATTATTTTGGTAAAATGAAAATATGCCTTCCCGGAATCGTACGTAGTAACAACGTGGGTCAGCAACTTTGGTAGGTTTCAAGAAAGCGTGGAAAATGAGAAAATTGATTGAAGGTAACTATAACTATCCGAATCAATGCATTCACAATCATGTGATCTGAACAACACTCAACATAATGCGATGTAGTTATGTAAAACAAGGGAATTTGACGAATGTCAAAAAAACAAACGCAGTTATTTATTACATTTGCAAACAAGGCATTACTCACAGCAATGGTCCTTGTGCCATATATATATTATTATGAACATCGCGGCCTTATGTGGAGCATGCATGGTTCACCTACCTTCTGGCTCTTGCCCAGAGTAATACGATAGTGTCGCAGAACTTGCGCAGTCGCCGAAGCCAGCTCGGCAAGGGCTAGGCGTTGCCCGAGGCATATGCGCGGCCCTAGGCCAAAGGGCTGGTATGCGGTTGGGTTGATTAAACCTTTGTTTTCCGGACTGAATCTGTAATTAAGAAAGATTCAAATAGTTGATGGCAGCAAAGGCTGATCGCGGTTCCTTTCGAGGCCATATACTCTATTTGACGACCAAGGTAAAACCAAAATCGCAACAATTTGTACATGTTCCCATTCAAGGTCAGCGCCGCGCATATCATGAGGCCTGAAGTGCTCTCCAGCTTTTGCTGTTGCGTATGAAGTGTGACTTTGCTGTTTTAGCACACTACAATACATTTCATAGAGTGGTCAGCTTCCCCGAACTTAATATGTTTATATTGCTACATAATTTGATAAAAGCGAAGTCCGCAATATGAATATCTATCATGTGTTTGAAATTTTTTGTCTAGATAAAAATTATATAATGAAGTTTTCTCCCTGTGTTCTCCCCTTCATTTAATGAATACCATTTGCTTCGTACCGATTAAATTTTTTTACATTATAGTCTTACAAATCATATACATAAAAAAAGTGCATGAGCAAAAGGTAGGATCTAAGTCAACCGCATTGTCCTATTCGCCAATACTTACACCGATTACAAGGAACATGAAGCAAATTATGGGAAACTCTTTTACCTACCAAGCGACTTGCATATTAAACGAATTAGAAGAGCAGCGTAAATTCGGTTGTACTTAAACAGCTTTCAAGCTACATGTTTTAAAAATCGTAATGCAGGATAATATAGACTTTTGATGGAATATAGGAAATACTGTTCTAAGTTACAATACGGGTGATGAAAACTTTCTATTGTATGTAACAAATGAACAATAAGAATACTATGGCTCCCATGCTACAT
>JALIZH010013469.1:0-60743 GCA_030522465.1 Rhipicephalus appendiculatus | reverse complement strand
GCACGGAATAAGATCCTGTGTTGAAAAAAGCCGGTGAAAAAAAAATAATAAAGAGAAACGAAAGAAAAAAATTGGCCGCGTATCTGCGTGCTTCGCTGCAAATGTCGTCGAAAGACGATAGTCTTCTGCCGGCCGTACTACAATGTTTTGCCTTGACTCAGACAGCGCTTTCTCTATGTTGAATCGGCCGCATCTGGCTGGCCTTGATAAAATAGAGGAGGCGCTGCGTGAGACATGGACGCCATCTGGCAGTGCTGTCGAGAAACATCACCTTGTGCAGAACCCAGCAGCAACATATCGTCGGCCGAGGGCTTTTTCGTGCATAGCGTCGCTTTTTGAGCGCAGCCTAAGAAACGCTGGGGTCTTCATAATTACGTATCTATGTATTTTCTTATAAAGAAACATACCAGAGACTACTTATGTATTGACGTTGCTCCTCAGACATGCGTAACATTTGCTTTTTGATCGACAATGTTCACAAGTATGAACAAAAATACTTGTGCAAGATGGCTGGGCGCTGAGAAAGTGGTTAAACTTTGTCTGAGTAGCTGAATCGGGTCACGGGACAGACAAACAGACGGACAGACAGACAGACAGACCAAAATTTCTGCGAAGAAGTATCCCAAGAAAGACTATCGCCTATAGCAGCACAGCAGAGGGAACGCAGTCAGGGTTCAACAAACCACGTTGACGCCGTGAAGTGTTTCCTGTGCGCCTGCCGAATGCGGTCGGAGAACACGAGCTACAGTCAGCGCACCTCGGACCTTGGCCGACCGTCTCTGTTTACGCAAGAAGCACGTGCGTCCCAGCGGCCGCGCCCGGGTTTCGTCAGTCGCCTGGTCGCTGCTGCCTCGTTCGCCTCGCGATGCTGTTGTGTAAAATATACAAGTTTGTATTGTAGACGTGTCTTTAACTCTATTTACTTCGTAACACGCGAATCATCACGCAAACGATGCCCGCTACGTCTACAAATTGGTGACCACGGACTGTCGAAATTTCGCAACCATTTCTGACGGCGACAACAATGGACACCACCGGAGACTCCAGACAAGCATCCCCCCGAATCCGCAGCGACGCTAGCAGTCTCCGCTGCCTCTTTTCGGCTTCCGAAATTCTGGCCTGCTGATCCGTCTCTCTTTGGCTGGCCCAAGTAAACAGCCAGTTTGTGACAGGCCCGAATGACGTCTCAGACATCAAAATTTCACCACGTGGTGTCCGCGCTTCCACCGGAGATCGCCGGCGAAATCAGAGACCTCATTCTTGCCCCACCCGAGACGAAACCCTATGACACGTTGTCGGCCGAGCTTCTGAAGCGAACTTCGTCATCAGAAAGGCAGCGCCTCCAACAGCTGCTTTCTGCTGAAGAGCTAGGCGACCGCAAGCCGTCACAGCTTTTGCGCCGTCTTCAGCAGCTTCTCGGTGACAAGGCCTCTTCTTTCGATCAAGACCTGCTCCGGGAGCTCTTCTTACAGCGCCTACCTCCCACTGTCCGCATGGTGCTCGCCGCTGCAGCTGAATTGTCGTTGGAAAAGCTCGCGCAACTTGCCGACTCTGTGATGGATTGCCACTCCCCAACCATTTCCGCGATCGCTTCCACTTCCACGGCAAGTGAAGCATCTCGCCCTTCGCCACCAGACCTGCGAGCCCTACGCGACGACTTTCGCAGCCAGATCGAACAACTATCTGTACAGATCGCTACGCTGTCTGCGCGCTCTCGGTCCTCGTCACGCCACCGCTCCTCTTCCCGACGGCGCTCCTCATCCCGATCTTCGCGCCCCGGCGAGTGTTGGTATCACCGTACCTTCGGTGCATCTGCCCGGAAGTGCAAATCTCCCTGCACTTTCTCGGAAAACACCCCGACTCACCACTAGAAGCGGCGAGTGGTGGCGGTCCTGCAAGCAGCCGCTTATTCTTCGTTTTGGACAAAGCATCTGGGCTCCGTTTCCTCGTGGACACGGGAGCCGAAGTTAGCGTTGTTCCACCCTCACCTGCATTTCCGAAGAATCGCCGATCTGCAGTTACACTGCAAGCCGCCAACAAGACTACCATCGTGACTTACGGTGAACGCGCACTCACACTGAACATTGGACTCCGTCGTGTTTTCCGTTGGGTTTTCCTCGTGGCGGACGTGGCTTACCCAATTCTTGGAGCGGACTTCCTTCGTCGTTTCGACCTGCTCGTGGACATCGCCCGCAAGCGTCTTGTCGATGCTAAGACACACCTCACGGTGCAAGGTATAGCATCAACAACCGGCATCACCGCTGTTATCAACAAGCCACCTTCGTCACTGTACGAACAGTTACTCGATGACTTTCCAAGCTTGCTTCGCCCGTCCAATTTTCAGCGTCCCGTCAAGCACGATGTTACCCACCACATTATTACCTCAGGACCACCCGTCCATGGTCGTTCACGACGCCTCGCGCCCGACCGACTCAAGGTAGCCCGAGCAGAATTTGATCACATGCTCGAGCTTGGCATTGTGCGACCTTCATCAAGTCCTTGGGCTTCTCCGCTGCACATGGTGTCCAAGAAGTCGCCAGGTGACTGGCGACCCTGCGGCGACTACCGCGCTTTGAACAACGCCACCGTTCCTGACCGCTACCCACCGCCTAACATCGCGGACTTCACAGCACCACTGCATGGAGCAACCATCTTTTCGAAGATAGACCTGGTCAAGGCGTATCATCAGATACCTGTCGAACCCTCGGACATTCCCAAGACTGCTGTCATAACACCTTTCGGCCTTTTTGAATACCTACGAATGCCTTTTGGTCTCCGTAACGCCGCTCAAACATTTCAACGGTTCGTAGACACAGTCACCCGAGGCCTACCATTTTGCTTTGCGTACATCGATGACCTGCTCATTTTTAGCCGCAACGCAGACGAACACCTTTCACATCTTCGACAGCTCTTCGAACGCCTTGCCGAGTACGGCCTAATCGTCAACAAGGCCAAGTGTACGTTCGGCGTGCCTGAACTTGACTTTCTCGGACACCGTGTTGATCGTCATGGAATCCGACCGCTCCCTCTTCGAAAGTGCAAGCGATTCGGGATTTTCCAAAGCCAACTTCCTTGCGAAAACTGCGAGAGTTCCTGGGACTGATCAATTTCTATCGGCGTTTCATTCCCCGTTGTGCTGACCACATCCGACCCCTTACCGATCTGCTACAGGGTAACAAAAACAAGTGTACTCCCATTACATGGTCTGAGAATGCGTCCAGCTCCTTCGAGGCTGTTAAGACACAGCTCGCTGACGCCACCCTTCTTGTTCATCCAACACCAGAAGCTCCACTCTGCCTCATGACAGACGCGTCGGATGTGGCAGTCGGAGCCGCCTTACAGCAGTTCGTTGACGGATCGTGGCAGCCGCTAGCGTTCTTTTCGCGCAAGCTCTCACCCACCGAAAGCCGCTACAGCACTTTCGGACGTGAACTCCTGGCTGCTTACATGGGTGTGCGTCACTTCAGGCATTTCCTTGAAGCCCGATGTTTCTTCATCGCCACGGATCACAAGCCGTTGACGTATGCCATCAAATCTGCGAGCAGCAAGGTTTCACCCCGTGAGAGTCGTCACCTTGCTTACATCGCGGAATTCACAACTGATGTCCGGCACGTGCAAGGATCTGCGAATGCTGCAGCCGATGCGCTCTCTCGCCTGACAGCTTCCGTATCTTGCGCCGCAGCGCCAACAACTGTCGATTTCAGTGCCCTTGCGTCAGCGCAAACACAAGACGAAGAAATCGCTCAACTTCGCCTATCCCCTGGAACACTCGAGTTTCGTGAAGTTACTCTTCCGTCCTGCACCGTTCCCATTCTGTGCGACATGTCTACCGGCAATCCTCGACCAATTGTTCCGAGCGAATTCCGACGCCCTGTTTTTGACTCTCTGCATACACTCTCTCATCCTGGCAACCGTGCTACTCAACACCTTATCACCCAGCGTTTTGTCTGGCCGGGAATTAACAAAGACGTTCGTGCGTGGACCCGCAGTTGTTTAGAATGCCAGCAGTCCAAGGTGTATCGTCATACATGGTCACCGTACGGCTCCTTCACACCACCTTCGGAGCGTTTCGACAAAGTTCATCTGGACATTCTAGGACCATGGCCTCCATCCGATGGAAAGACCTACCTGCTGACATGTATTGACCGTTTCACTCGGTGGCCAGAGGCGATTCCCATCCCCGACATCAGAAGCGAAACAATCGCAAAAGCTTTTGTGTCGGGTTGGGTGTCACGTTTTGGCGTTCCGTCTACTATCACCACCGATCGCGGTCGACAGTTCGAATCCGCTCTTTTCAAGAAGCTAATGGTTTTGCTGGGAAGTTCGCGGCTTCGCACAACAGCATACCACCCCATCGCTAACGGCTTGGTCGAGCGTTTTCACCGAACCCTGAAAGCATCCTTGAAGGCGCAACCCGACACGGTCAACTGGACAGTTTCCCTGCCACTTGTTTTGCTTAGCCTTAGGGCGACGTTAAAGCAGGACATGAAGTGCACACCTGCTGAGTTGACCTATGGTTCACCGCTCCGTCTTCCCGGAGAACTTTTCGATGCTACAACTCCTTCGCCTTGCCCTGACCCTACCGAGTATGTGGTGCAGCTGCGCTCCGCTATGCGAAATCTTTCTGCCCCACACCCTCGCCTACAACACCCGTGTTTCTACCTACATTTCTACTGACTTGGAAACAGCGACACATGTGTTTGTGCGTCGAGACTCAGTCCGAAAGCCATTGCAGCGACCTTACGATGGACCTTACCGCGTCATCAAGCGCAGTGAGAAGTTCTACACGCTTGATTTGAACGGTCGTCACGATACCGTCTCTATCGACCGCCTTAAACCAGCCATCGTCGAAGTACTGCTGTCCCATGGTATTCCCGACTGCGCCACACCTTCCGTCTCCGTTTCCACCACCTCATCGCATTTTCTCCCCTCTCCCACCGCTGCAACCAGGGAGCGTCTTTCTGTATCGTTCAGGCTCCCTCCTTTCAGCGGGCTCCTTCACTAGCGGGGGGCCTATATAGGAGCACAGCAGAGGGAACGCAGTCAGGGTTCAACAAACCACGTTGACGCCGTGAAGTGTTTCCTGTGCGCCTGCCGAATGCGGTCGGAGAACACGAGCTACAGTCAGCGCACCTCGGACCTTGGCCGACCGTCTCTGTTTACGCCAAGAAGCACGTGCGTCCCAGCGGCCGCGCCCGGGTTTCGTCAGTCGCCTGGTCGCTGCTGCCTCGTTCGCCTCGCGATGCTGTTGTGTAAAATATACAAGTTTGTATTGTAGACGTGTCTTTATTTCTATTTACTTCGGAACACGCGAATCATCACGCAAACGATGCCCGCTACGTCTACAGTCTTTAAAACGCGACACTCCTCAAGCGGGTGCTCCGAAAGGGTCGACCTTCGAACGGCGGCGATAAGAGAGGAACCATCGCACGCGAGCGCGCGCGGAGGGGAAAAAGAAAGCAAAAAGAAAGAAACGCGAGAAGAGAATCGCGAGAAACGCGAGAAGCAACGAGAAGTTCCGAAATGACAGCGGATACAAGCGCAGGCTGGCCCCAGCGGCGTGCGTGAGTGATAGCGAAGCGTTTCATGCCGCCAGCCTTACTGTGTTCTCGTCGCGGGGACGTGAAATGTGTGGTTTGACGACAGTGCAACATGCACTGCGTGCGCAATGGTGTGGCAATGGCCCGGTGACTCAAGCGAGCAGCAGCTGATGGGCGCGCCGCGTTCGCGGCACATTCAGGAACACAAATGGTATGTAATACTTATGTTTCCTCTGTTTACGTGACCGTGTCGCTTGGGCAGCAGTAGGTGCTGTTCTGCACATTGCGTCGCGTCAAAAGTGCTATGAAAAGCGAAAAAAGAAAGGCCATTAAGCTCACATAACAACGATGTGTGATACGTGTTTCGAATTGGCTGACCGCTTGGCGTGGCCAGCCAATTCAAGCGAGTGCGCCTTAAAACTGAATGTTTGTGCGACATAATTTCCTTGCTTGCGATAAAGCATGAATGAAGCAGTGCTTCCAGGGAGTATACACTTAAGCAACAACAAAAAAAAGACAGCTGTTATCACGCTGTCATGTGGTAAAACGTGCATTAAGGCAAGATTTGTTTTCTATTTATTCTGTTCTCATGCGCAGATTATGAGCAAGTAAGAATACTTTTTGACGACAATTTTGCATTGGGCACTTTGTCCGTCTACTACACAAAAAGTTAAATTGCATATCAAGGCGCATTGACATCATGAGCTTGTATACATTTAGCTAGAAAGAATAAGTCATGTTCAATGGCACATTATGATGGCCATATGATGTGTAACACATGTGCTTAGTTACAGTGTGTTTGCTGAAGCACATGCATTTTATGGTATGGTCACTTCATTAGTCACATATCAGCACTAGAACTTGCCAAGGTTACATATTTATGGAATTTAGGTGATGTGTCACTTGTGCAAGGCTAATTTAATCACATTGATATAAGTCAGTTGAATCTGTTGAACCTCGTTGTTCAATCACCTTGTTCCTTCCCTCTGGTTATTTTGTTTTACTTTTTGTTGCCATAGTGTTTATGATCAGCACACAGTATTCTGACTGTTGACACAATTTCTGACAAGGTAAACAGGCTGGTACTTTGTCCACGTCTTCTGTAGTCGTCATTAGAAGTGCACTGTTTAATTTTGCCATGAATCAATACCAAGTCGCCCAATCTTCAGTCCTAAACAGAACAGCTGTGGTCGATGAAGAAGCTAGTGCTCTATGTGTAAGTGATAATAACTGTTGGTGCGTAACGTCCCAAAACCACCATACGAATATGAGAGACGCCGTAGTGGAGGGCTTCGGAAAGTTAGACCGCCTGGGGCTCTTTAACACGCACCTAAAGCTAGGTATGTGGGCCTCAAGCAGTTACGCCTCCATTGAAATGCGTTTAACTCCAAGGTTAATCATACTAAAATTTGCGCCCCTTTACACTACAATGCTAACTTCACTGACAGCTAAAACTACTCGAATGATGGTACAGAGGACAAACGTACACTTCTGGTGCTGTTTCGCATTTCATTACAGTTGTGTACTTTTTGCCCTCTGTACTTTAAGTGAAAAGTTCACAAGAAACTACTTAGCAGCATCTCACTATTGCATTTGTTTCGTGTTCTGTTTTAAAGGTCTGCAATAGTATAGTCAAGTGTGAGTCTTTGCCAAGACATTCATATTTCTGGATATGGAAAGCTTAATGGACTTCTTTTCTATTATTTTCAGGCAGACATTTCTGGCAAAGCTGCAAGAGTTGCTCACCCACTTGTTTGTGTACAAGACACTGTATTGTGGGAACACTCCCCTGTGCCTCACTCTACACTAACGTGTACTTGAAGTGTAATTCAATTCACAGAAATATATACAAACTTAGTGCGAAAAAAATTACAAAAATAAAGAACCATGCACTCACAGAATGAGTATGAACGTGACTAAAAATGCCATACACGTGTTAAATTTCAGTTGCTAGTACTGCGTTGTCCTGTTCCCTTCATTTCTATTTCTATGTGTGTTGCTATTTTGTTTTCACACTTTAACTATGAACTCGATTCCTGACTGCTTTACAGGCTCTATAGATTCGAGGTCAAATTCTATTCAACCACAAGGCATAGCAAGCCCTAGGATCCAATATGCCAAGCCACCAGCCACTGCTTGTAGGAAATTTTTAATTTTAGGCATGTGATTGCCTAATTTCAAGTTGACTTTGCAGCCATGGTAGTGGTATTAACTTTCAATGTGGTAATTATGTGCAAGCCATGAAGTGAGTAATTAAAATGAAGAACTTTTTAGGTTGCAGATGACAGTGGCTGGCATGGGAATATTGTAAACATAGCTGTAGTAATTATGTAAAATAGAAGTATTCGTATATTGCAGTTGTGTGATAATGACGACAAAATCCCAAGTATATTTCTACAAAACTGTGTTCATTTTCAGATATTTGTGAGTAAGTATGTGCAGCCATATATGAATGCAATGTTGTCATTTTCCTGGCATGGCTGAACGCCTTTACAAATTTTGGTAAGTGGGTCTACAATCAACACCACAGGTCTATTTTGGACTTTTCTGCAGAAAACAGAACTGTATGATGATGTGTGACATGTTTTGATGCCATAGGGCAAACTAATTCAATTAAAATCTACAACATGCCTCCCTGCATGGTTGCATATTCCTTAAAAGTAATGCTAGCCTTATTGTACTAACTTAGTTGCCTTCATGTGCAGACTGACACCAAGTTCCTTGTAGATCCCACTTCTCTCGATTGTGTTTACATACTAGCACTGTGAAGTGCACATGTCAGTGTGCATTATGATGAGATTTGCCACACTACTTTCATCTTGCTTTACTGTTGTGGATTATATATAGTGCTTGGGCTGTGCTGTATACGTTCTTAGTGTTTTGTATTGGGTGTAGGTTCTGTGCAGGAAAATGGAAATATACATATGCTTACACTGACATGAGAACTGCTACTGCTTTTATTCCAATAAAATACAAAATACAAATGAGAGCTGTTAGATTTATTTATAACAGTTTCCGGCCGTACCTCAATAACATGTTTATTTAAAAAAAGCCAATCTTTCAACGCCTACACAAAGGAATAAAACATTAAGATTGAAATTTTTCTTTCACTTAGTTAAAGGTTATTTTAAGTTAGACTTATCACACATACTTCATTTCTCTACGGGATATGCCACAAGGCAGAGGCATACCTTTACAATAACCCCATTCTCCACCCGTAATAATACATTTAAGTATTCGTTTTTCCCTAGGACAATTACCGAATGGAATAACCTTAGTAATGAAGTTGTTTCCCAGTCTTCCTTGAATCTTTTGCTGCGCAGCTCCAGCAGTGAGTGTCTGAATTCTATTACATGTCATCCTGCTTTTTATTTCTATCACTGTAGCGATTCCCCACTCGTGATCAACTTGAATGTAGCGCTTGATTTCATTATATGCTCTCATGCCTGTTTATTGCAAACCATTGTCTTTTTGTGTGCATACCTGTTTTATATTTACTTGTTTGCCGATTTTTAACCTTAGCAAATGTATATCCATCCTGCTAAAACCCTATGTTAGGGTTGCAGTGTTCATAAATAAATAAATAAATAAATAAATAAATAAATAACTATTGCGAACACTGTTTTTCTTATCATTCTTAAACAGCTGTTTCGTTGAAGAAGACGGCAATACTACATTTTTTTTAATTCTTGCTACATCATCTGTACAAGACGAGTGTCACATACACATGGACTTTCACAAGGGCTAAGTGCATGTACATTAACTTTTTTATTTAACGGGAGACCTGTCACCGCTAATTTGTGGTGGTTGTACTTGATTGGGGCATGCTTACGCATTCGCTTTAATGCATTTGTGTGATGTTTAACAATGAAGGTTAATTAGTAAGATTGTAGGTAGTAAGGTAAGATTGTAGGTAGTCTCCGAGTGTGAAAGCGACTAAATACTGAATTTGAGTTAGAGAATCACTATGGGCCCCGCGAAAGTGCGAGTTGCGAATAAGTGCTAATTGTGGATGTAGATTATCGTTCAGCTACTCTGAAGGCGCTGCTGTACCTGCGTTTGGCTCGCGAGAGTACGCGCGCAATAAATGCACTTAGTGTAGGCGCGTTACAATGTCCTTGTAACTCGGGCATCTGCATAGGCGTGCACACGGGGAGGGGGGGGGGGAGTCTGCCCCGTGCATTGACTTAATGGGGAGGGTGGGCGCAGTGACGAGCCTTCGTCCCCTCCCCCCCCCCCCTTCCACCTGAAGAGGCACCCTGTGCACGCTTGTGGGCATCTGCGTGAGTAACTTTTATATGCTATGGGAGTCGTAGCGGTGAGCGCGCCGGTGGATGACGAGAACGATGGACACAGGCACGCTCGCGGCTCGCGCTTAGGGGCCGCTGACAGTCAGTCGCGGCAGAGTTTTCAAATGATAAAGATGTGTTGCTCAGTGTTTCGTCCTCGTCTCTGAGGGGTTCCGTGCGGCGGGAGGCACAGACCCCATCAATGGAAACACAGGCGGTCTCGTACAGCTCAGAACACGCCGCTGCCATGGGACGCGTGCAGCTCGCGGCAGAAACAACAAAAATAGCTCCACATCATATGCCCATGGAATGCACATATGTTCGGCCATCTGAGGATACATTTTGTCACGCTGGTATCCACGAATTTCGGGTGAGTGAAACAGTGTCGAAGTATTCAAGAGGGCAGACGTTTACAATTTTTCTAGCGGCACGACACGACGAACCGAATAGGTCGAAGCTGAAGGCGTTTACCTTGGCCTTCGTGACGTCCCTGAGTTTATGTACTGGCCTTGCGAAAGCGCTAACACATGCCGATGCTACGAGAACAAAAGTTTGAGGTGCCGCCGACGGGTTAGTAGCCGCTTTGTAGATATATACCCCCTGTGAAAAACTACGCAAGCTACTGGTGGCGCTGTGGTGTAATGGATATGAAGTTTGCTTTCAGTGCGTGTGGTCACGAGTTCGATTCCTGTGTCGTGCGTGCTTGTATGCATATGTCATGTTTATGCATGAATACATTAATGTCCATTTTCTAATATGTCCTAGCGATGAATAGTTGCAAGAAATGTCTCTAAAACGCTAGTATAGTGCCTGAAATATCTTTTTTTCTCGCCCTCTCTCGGGCCGCGTATAGAGGGGCGTTTTAAAAGCTCTCAAAAAAAGCAGAAAAACTTCCCTATGAACTCCGTTCAAGCCCCCGAAATGAGAAATAAAAACACCAAAGTTGCCTCCTAAAGACTGTGCCAATTGACTCCGTTTACTTTGTAAACAAACCTTGTTAAGCCTTCTGCACCGCAAATCGACTGTGTATCTCGAAAACGGAGCTGTTTTATCGGCAGTATACGCTTAGCGACGCCTCATTACTCAAATCTAAATCAAATACCAGCATTATTGGGGAATGAATGAGTTTAATAATGCAGGCTGACGCCTAGAAAGATTCGAAGTGGACGGCTGTCGCTTCAACAGGCACCGCCATCTTGCCCTGCGTACTCCCCTAAAACCTCCTTTGGTAGGGGGTTTTGCGTAGTACCTTTAGGATGCAAGTTAAGAGCCGGGCCCAAAACTCCCAAAAAGGCTCAAACCCGTTTGCTGTGTAGGTCTTGGTGTACTTCTACATCTTAAACTTAATGCGACTACACTGCCGTATAACCTTAAGAAGTGCATGGCTCAAGCAACCCAACAAGCAACCTGACAACAATCGCGCATTTTTCGAGGTGGTGGCGCCCTCTCTTCCGCGGCGTCTGTATCAGCCGGAACCTTCAGAAGCGTTTTCCCCGGCTTTAGTAAAATTATTGAGATTAATTCTTGGTTATTTCCTTACTTTATGTTATTTTAGACCGTTTTGCTATATTGCTTTATTTTGCGCTGGTCTTGAGCATTGTTAGCCATGTTTTAGGCCTGTATTTAGTACTGCATGTCCATGCGACATGAGACATTTTATGGACGACAGGCCTGGTTCCTGATGTGCTTTACGCACCTAAAACAGTGAAAGACAAAGACCACCTGTCATTGGAAAATCTACAGAAGACATTAGCTATAAGGCGCACGTAAGAGCCCAACTATACCGACAGCATAGAATATTGTAAAATTCAAATCAAATCAAATCAAATCAAAAACTTTTATTATTCACATGAAGATGACACATCGGTTATATTATAAAGGCAGGGCCCCGTAACTCACGTAGGAGTTGTGAAGGGGGCCCTTATGTCACTTTTCTTTTATACAAACACACAGCGCGTAAGAAAAGTGTATGACGCTAAGAATATGGGACATTTTAATCAGAGAAGGGACCAGAGTATAAAAGAACGCAGGTTAGTTTTGTAACAAGTAAATGACTGTGGTTCGGTTAGGTCTGTGGGTAGTTTGTTCCAAAGATGTGATGCGGTATGTGTGAATGTAAATGATCCATAATTAGTGCGAGATTTTCGAATGGTTAAACTATTGGAGGTCACTGATCGTATCTGGTAATGGGGTATTTTGGTAAGCAATTTTTACTGAGGGACACTGTATGATTTTATGCATGATTTTATATAGTAAAATGAGAACATGGTAATCAATGCAGTGTTTCACAGGAAGAATGTTAAGTAATGTGTATGCGAATGTCACTGAATTAGTTCTCTTTAGAAGGAGAATCGCTCGAAGCGCTGTGTATTGTGCTGCAATAATTGGCAGTAATGTGGTGGGGTATGTGAGGCCGTATATGGTAATCGCAGATGTAATGTGTGAATGTATAAAGCTCATATAAAGAGTGCGAAGGGTGTGCAAAGGAAAAATGTAACGCAGTTTATATATTATTGGGAAAATCTCATATATGGATAGTGTTGTTTCGTGAATGTGTCTATGCCACTTTAGTTGGCTGTCGAGGTAGACGCCGAGAAATTTCGTCTCATTAACCCGCTCTAAAGGAAAGCTGTCGAAGTTCAACGACGTAGTGTACATTAGTCGGGTGTTTTTGGCAATGAAGACTATATAGTTACTTTTCTTTGTGTTTGCGAGAAGACAATTAATTTGGAGCCACTTAGATAGCCTTTGCAGGACGTCATTACCTTTTTTGTAAAGCTCAGTTTCTGTTTCAGCAGTCAGGAAGATATTGGTATCGTCTGCGTATAAAATACACTCTTCCGAGAGATAGTCAGGTAAATCATTTATGTATGACAAAAAAAGAAACGGGCCCCAAATGGATCCCTGGGGAATTCAACTGTTAGTTACTCTTTAAGATGAGGTGATGTTGTTGACCATCACATACTGTTGCCGGTTTCTGAGATACGTGCTAATTAGGCTTAATGGTGCTCCACGAATGCCATACCTTTCAAGCTTTTGCAGCAATATGTCGTGGTTCACAAGATCGAAAGCTTTGGTTAGGTCCATGAAAATACCCATAGTTAATAACTTTCTTTTAATGTTTATTTTTGTTTTTTCCACGATGTTAATTAAAGCTGTTTCAGTCGACTTTCCTTTTAGATATCCGTATTGTTCTTTAGCATAAATGTTCCCAGCTGTGAAATACTTGTCTAGTCGGGATAGTGTTACCTTCTCAAAAACCTTAGAAAAAGGGGACAAAATGGATATTGGTCGGTAATTTGTCATATTTAACTTACCTTCTTTCTTAAATACTGGCGCAACCTTGGAAACCTTTAATAGCGTCGGAAATGATCCCGAAGTGAACATTTCAATAATGATATGTGATAGGGGTTCACAAATTATAGTCGAACAATGTTTTAGCGTGTAGGTCATCAGCAGATGTGTACATGCACTGTAAAATACGTTATGAACGGAGCGCTTGCATTGCACAACCTTACACTGATCATTTGATATACATTATATAGCCAATGTACCTGGAGCCGCTGTTCTATGAGGTGGTGATATTGCTGTTCCGCATAATTAAACAATAAACGTTAGAAAGCACGTGGTCCACAAATGGGGCACATAACGCTGAGTCATGCAGCATTGATCCAGGCGTAGAATTTAATATTCCGCCAAAGGTTAGTCGATCTTTAGAAACAGTCATTCATAGGCTTTGCTACGCACGCCTTATACGAAGAACTTCCTGTATAAAATAAGGAAATATTTCAGGGCTACATGCTCATGTGGAGAGGCTGAAAGAGAGAGGGAGAGAGAACCTTCATCTGCATGCACTGTAAAAATTTTGACGCTCCTCGAAAGAAGCTTTTTCAGAAACTGAATTGGTTGGATAAACGGCCCCCACCATCAGTAACAAAAATGGCCAAACAGGAATTCTTAACGCATTAAGCATGCGCGCGAAGTAGTGCGATTTTCCGAGGAATCAGAAATATCACAATGGCACTGAATCACAATGGACAATGGTTTTGTTGGCGTTGCTATCAGCCGGTATACTTCGCTACGCGATTCTTCTATTTTCGTTTTAGTGACGAACTTGTGAAAATCTAACTTTCGAAGTGAGAGGGCGGCACTTAGGAGACAATTCCCAAGTGTCACGATCGGTTATAACAATACATCAGCGAGCTTTTTTTATCTAGGAGCATTGAAATTGCGTTACTCCTTGTGTTTTGTCAGCTTTTTTTGTTTCGTGGAGACATTTTTGTATCGAAGAACTTGGACTAAGTGCGTGAGTGTTGTACTATGCGCCTTTGCATAGCTTTGTGTTGGTCCTCTACTTTTAGCCGCCACGGTGGTGTAGTGGCTGTGGCGCTCTGCGGCGGATCCGAAAGCCGCAGGTTCGATTCCGGCCGCGGCGGTCTCATTTAGAGGGGGGGCCAAACTTATGCAAGAGGCCCGTGTACTGTGGCATGTCAGGGCCCGTTAAAGAACACCACATGGTCGAAATTTCCAAAGCCCTCTAATAAAGCCTCTCTCATAATCATGTCGTTGTTCTGTCCCGTAAAACCCCCATATATTATTATTATGTTTGCTTCTTTGCGAAGACAACTCTTGTGCAAGAGAAGATGAGGAGCCCGTTCCACGTATTGGCATCAGCCCCTCCTTTTACGCATTTAATGGGAAAAAAATACACGTTAATTTATGGTGAGCTTGTATATAGCGCTAAAAGATATTTATTAACATCAGTCGTCGAGTGAAAATTAATTATAATAATTGTAGGGTTTTACGTCCCAAATTCAAGCTATAATTATGAGGGACGCCGTAGTGGAGGGCTGCTGAAATTTTCACAAGCTGGTGTTCTTTAACATGCACTTAAACCTAACTACACGGGCCTCTATCATTCCGCCTTTATTGGAATGCGGCCGTTGCGGTAGGGATTCGATCCCGTGACCTTCGACTCAGAAGGTGAGCACCATGTCCACTAGACCACCTCGGCGGTTTTTCGCGAAGAAGTTGCGTATGCAAAAACAATTACAAACCCCCCTAACAATAATTGCCGGTATTCTGTAGCGACGATATCACTTTGAGATGCTAAAAGCTGCTCGATTGTTTGCTGGCCGTTTTCTATAGGAACGCCGACGATCAGACGCAAAAAAGCCATTCAAATCAGGAATTATTTCTTTTTCTCTCAGTTGTAAGTTTGTACTGAAATCAAAGAGGGACGAAACCTGCTCATCGCGATGTCTTATCGTCACGCCTTACTTCTCTACACTGCAGCCTATACTCTGTCTCAGTATAGTAGTTAAAATTCAACACTTACGCATCATTTCAACAACTCCCAAAAGAAATTCTGCGCGAATTTATTCGTTCACTCATACATTGTTATGCTTCTTTTGGTGGAACCCCAGGAGTATAGAAAAAAATTCCCCATCTCCCGCTAAAGGGAACCACGTGTGGATGCGAAGCAGCGGGGAGATAATTAGCTTGAGCGGGAGGAACGTCGCCGTCTCATTCCGGTCCGGGCGCTCATCGCGGCGCTGCGCAGGAGAGAAAATGAGGCGCGCGCGCTCCGTCATTTTCATACCGCGGAACTACCATGGCGCCCCCAGCGGAGTAAGCAGCTGTCACACCACCTGTCGTTCGCGCCGCTCCGTAGAGGATTCCTAGAGGAAAGGACGGGGGGGGGGACCGTAGGAGAGGGGGAGGGGACGTGCATGCGCTGTGGGGGGTGTGGGACGCCGGAGCCGCTCCGTAGAGTAGATGATTCCTAGAGTAGAGGAAGGGGGTGAGCGTAGGAGAGGGGACGCGCATGCGCTGTGGGGGAGTGTGGATCGCGGGGGGCCGCTACGTAGAGTACACGATTCCTAGAGGAGAGAAAGGGGGTGAGCTTAAGAGAGAGAGGGGGAGGTACGCGCATGCGCTGTGGTGGTGTGGGACGCGGGAAGGAAGCAGCCTCTCTGTGTTCTCGGCCATGACTCAAGGAACGGGGTCAACCTGGGCGACAGACACGACCTGCCTAGCCATTGCTAAGCAGCCTCTCTGCTCTCGGCCATGACTCTGATGACTGTGTTAGGGTTGACGGCCTTCATATTACTACAGGGTTCTGGTTCGCATAATGGGTGCTTTCCTACTTCATGACAGTGGCCGGACGCGGGACGGGGGGACGCGGGACGGTGGACGCGGGACGCGGGAGGGACGGACAGAGCACCGAGCATAAGATGCTTCGCATCTAAAAACTTCCCCATCTCCCGCTAGAGGGAACCATGTGTGGATGCGGAGCAGCGGGGAGACGGTTAGCTTGAGCGGGAGAAATGTCGCCGCTCTCGTTTCGCGGCAGCAGCCCGAGCGCTCATCGCGGCGCTGCACAGGAGAGAGAATGAGGCGCGCTCCGTCATTTTTATACCGCGGAACTACCCTGGTGCCCCAAGCGGAGTATGCAGCTGTCGCACGACCTGTCGCGCGCAGCTCTGTAGAGGATTCCTAGAGGAGAGAACCGTAGGAGAGGAGAGAGACAGGGGACGCCTATGCGCTGTGGGGGGTGTGGGACGCGGGAGCCGCTCCTTAGTGTAGAGGATTCCTAGAGTAGAGAAAGGTGGTGAGCGTAGGAGAGAGGGGGGGAGAGGACGCACATGCGCTGTGGGGATGTCGGACGCGGGAGCCGCTCCGTAGAGTAGAGGATTCCTACAGCAGAGAAAGGTGGTGAGCGTAGGAGAGAGGGGGGAGAGAACGCGCATGCGCTGTGGGACGCGGGCGCCGCTCCGTAAAGTAGACGATTCCTAGAGTAGAGAAAGGGGGGTGAGCGTAGGAGAGGAGAGAGAGAGGGAGGGGGACGCGCATCCCCCTGTCGGGGGTGTGGGACGCTCCGTAGAGTAGAGGATTCCTATAGGAGAGGGGGTGAGTTTAGGAGAGAGACGGGAAGGGGACGCGCATGTACTGTGGGGGGTGTGGGACACGGGACGCGGGCGCCGCGCCATAGATTAGAGTACTTCTAGAGGAGAGAAAGGGGGTGAGCGTAAGAGAGGAGAGGGGGAGGAGACGTGCATCCGCTGTGGTGAACGCGGGAAGGAGAGACGGACTAAGCCCCCCTCCCAAACACATGCAAGTAAGATCGAGGAATGGAGTCAACCTGGGCGACTGCCTAGCCATTGCTAAACAGCCTCTCTGTGCTCTCGGCCATGACTCTGGGGACTGTAGTGGTGGTTGACGGCCTTATATTGTACTACAGTGTTCCGGTTCGCATAGTGGGTGCTTCCCTACTTCATGAAAGTGGCCGGACGCGGGACGCGGGACGGGGGACGCGGGATGGGGGGACGGGGGGACGCCGGACGGACATAGCCCCGAGCATAAGATGCTTCGCATCTAAAAAAAATTGGACACTTTGTAAATTCCAAAGTCTGTTCGGCGGAAGCCTGTGCGCATTGAGACGGGGTCGGTCTCAATGGAACGTGATGCTCGCGTCGCCTTTCTTGCATGAGTGGGCGGATTATGGCCGGGCTACAGGGGAGACGCGTGCACTCTATAGTCTGGACGAGAGGCGCTACCGACGGTAACGGTGTCCGTGCTATGCGTCGCTGTGCCATCACGTAATTGATGAAAGAGTCAGAGGGGGAGAGGCCACAGATGGCACCGTTCCAGTTCACGGACGGATGGCGGAAGGACGCCGCGTATATGACCCAAAAAAGGCTTTCGCCATAAAAATTGAAGGACAGTTTGTGAATTCTAATGTGTGTTCGGCGAAAGCCTGTGGCCATTCAACTGACTATGTCATGTCTGTTCCATGCATTTGTTTTTTTTTATTTTTATTTATTTATTTTGTTGTCCTTGTGGCCGCTGTGCCATCACGTGATTGCTGAGAGAGTGTAAGGGGTAGGGGCCGCAGCTGCCACCATGCCAGGGCACGAACGGAGGGAAGGACGGACGGATGTGAACATGAGACATTAAAGGCTTTCGCCTTAATAATCGTCCTTGGTGGAACTTGCTTGGCGATGCTCTGCTTGGCGACGAATTCGTAGTAGGCATTTAAACGCATAGGTCGGCAGAAATTGCGCAGCTCACTCAGACTTATACATTAAATATAATTTGCGCTTAGGGCTCATTCGGACTCAGACTCACGAAAATTTTCCTGAGGCGGACTGACTCGGACTCACACTCACGAAAATGTTCTTCAACCGGACTCACTCGGACTCACGCTCACCAAAATATTACTCACCCGGACTCACTCAGACTCAGGCTCTCGGCTCGATCCGAGTCTGAGTGTGTCCGAGTGAGTCGACTCATGAGTGAGTTCACCGACCTATGTTTTAACGGCACAACTTCAAGAGCTTCATTTATATTGTAATCATTTGCTGAGAGGATACAGTTAAAACATCAGGCTCTTTTTTGTAGTGCATTTAATTGTGCAGGTTACGAGGTAAGATGTTTCCATAGGCTACAGAAGTGCGCAATGTAACCAGCTCAAACACGGTGCCTTTTCGTGGTGACTGAACGTTAGGTGTACCGGTGTGAAATTGTGAATTTGGCTCCATCGACAATCGGAAATTCGGGTCTCTTTGACACTCTAATCATCGTATGGTACTGTGCGACGTCCACCCCTTTTTCATAAGACCTCGTTGTGTTTACTGCCGACTGCCATAAGGCCCATAGGAATTTCCCCTATAGTCGGTGACAGCCTAAGAATAAATATAAGCTCCGCCCATGAGGCCACATTGCTCATATTTTCCATGCCTCCGCGCTACAAACTAAATAGTTCCTAAACAATGGCAATAATTTTCACGCATATTAACATTATTTTGCAATACTGCAATGCTATAGAAATCATGAAAGTGAACCTAGATAAAACAAATTGCGAATGCACGGGGTTCATCGCTTAACAATATACCTGTTGTTTAAATCGCACCCCCGGCCGCGGCCATTTAGGAGTCTACGAAGAATCAATCTAAACCTCATAGGTGATATTTCTGCGCAGTATACCTTATTATGGTATCAAAATAATGAATGCCAGATCTAACTTAAAATTTAAAATAAAGGACTGACTTTTTATGGTTTCACAAAGCAAAACAGGGACAGTAATCACATTTAGTAAGGTCGTCTGTATTTTATTCTTTCTTTTAAGAAACTTTCACCGCCAGTTTCCTTCACTGTCTGCTGTAACTATGACAACTGTGACTCGCAGCGAAGCATGGCGAAGAGATCCGAGATCGCCTTCGCGAACTTCGACTCTCGTGTTGCCGCAAATACCGTATTTGCGTCTCGAGTCGCCGTCCTTCTCGTCGTGTTTCAAGTAAACGCCCAGGATTCATTGGACGTCTTGTTTCGAGGAAATAAAAGCGCGTAGCGCTAATGGTGTTTAACTGTGGGGGTCATTGCATACTTTGCCTTTACGTTCACGCGAAGGCGATGTACGCGGCTAAAGAAGTGGTGACTAAAAGCTTTAGGTGGCATTGTTTCCCACTTCTACAACTTGCACTTGCGCTGCCTTGACCCCTTCATCTCTTGAGCATTACAGGTACATTGTTAGGCATTACACGTGCACGTACTTTGTGAAGAGGCTGTCTTCGGTTGCCGTAAGACAAATAGGAAAAGGGTATACGCTTCTAAAAAAAGTTTATTTGTCAGGTTTCGATCGCAGACCGACCTTTATAAAGGCAAAATTTACAAGGCTTCGATGCGATTTTATAGCATGAATCTCCGAGGAGGGAGAGAGAGAAAAGATAAAAAATAATAAAAAAATGTAAATATGAAAAAATTGAGTCAAAAGACAGCGCGTATACACTCCGACATACAAAAGACACGTGCATCCTCGAGGAAAAAAAAAGAAAACATATAAATATATATGTAGATGATCCCGGTGGACACGATCAGTAAGTACAATCCTTTCGTCCAGTGTCAAGCCCCACCTCTGCTGTTCGCCGTCCGCATTTGTTCGTGAAGGATAGTGATGAGGTGAGGCTTCACAAAAGGGATAAGCGTTAAAAATTACACCATCTCCCGCTAAAGGCAACCATGTGTAGATGTGAAGCAACGGGCGCTAACGCTTACACTGGCAGCGGCGTTGACGTTGGCGCTCATTACAGCGTTGCGCAGGAGAGAAAACTGGGGAGGCGCAATGCACGCAGTAATGGAGCGGTGTTTCCTACTGGAACATGCCAGTCGCTGCTAATGGGCAATGAGAGACAGAAGACTCCGACTGGACACAGATACCTGCAGTCCGCTTTTAGTTAACGCGCACGCTGCCAATTTTCATTGTTCAACAACGCACAGGAGAAATCTCCCACCGGCACCACTTGGCAGGTCAAGATCCAGTGCCATATATACGGGGTGGCCAGTGAACGGTTGTGCAGCGCGAGCAGTCGGTTTTTAAATGCGAAAGCATTTCTTAGTCGGGCAATGTAAGGCGTCCGTCTGTGTCCGCATCTCTCCGCTCTCACTCCCTCTCCCATAGTAACAGCTGCGGGCGCGCCCGCTTATCCTCGCCCCTAGCAACCGGAGCAGGTGGTGCGGGCGGAGTAGCGGAGAGTGAGTGGAGAGGAGGAGCGTGCTCTGGTGTGTGAGGCCGCTCGCATTGCGGGAGCTCAGCGGAGCTCCCGCGTGTGTGGAGAGTGTAGGAGAGGGTAGGTGCAGTGCTTCGCCGCTCCTTCTCTCGCCGTTCGCTCTCTCTCCTCCCTGCGCCCCACTCTCCGGTCCGCTCGCTCGCACGTGCATATACATATATATATATATATATATATATATATATATAAATATATATATATATATATATATATATATATATATATATATATATATATATAAAAAGAAAAAAAGGAAAAGAACGAGAAAAGTAAAAAAAGAAAAGAAAGTAATAAAAGAAAAAAAAGCAAAAAATAAAGTAAAAAAAGAAAAAAAGCAAAAAAAAAGGAAAAAAATCAAAAAGAAAAAAAGAACAGGCGCTGCGCCGTGCTCCCGACCGGGCTGCAGAAATTAGGCGCCTTTTCCTTCTTCGAACCACAACCACCATATATGAATGGAGTGAAGCGCGCGCGAAGTGCATTCGCATTTCCTCACGATTCCCTTCGGGGAGGTGGGGGCATTTTTTTTTCAACCAAGAAACTCGCTAGCAGACGCTGCCTGCGTCGGCGTCGCGAGGCGACAGAGGGGGGGAGCGTAGGAGAGGAGATAGAGGGGGGGACGCGCATGCGCAGTGGGAGTGTGGACGCCGCGGGCAGAGATGCCTAGAGGAGAGAGGGCGTGAGGAGAGAGGAGGGGAGGTGCATGCGCAGTGAGGGTGGTCACGTGGCACACCACCGTATTAAGCTTGGCCATAAGATGCTTCACATCTAAAAGGGTCTACGGACTGCAAGCTTCACTAGAGTGTACTTCAGTCCGCCACGGTGGTGTATCGGCTACGGTGCTCGACAGCTGAGCCAAAGGTCACGGGTTCGATCCCGGCCGTGGCGGTCGCAATTCGATGAGGCGAAATGGTAGAGGCCCGTGTACTGTGCCATGTCAGTGCACGTTAAAGAACACCAGATGGTCGAAATTTCCGGAGCCCTCCACTACGGCGTCCCTCATAATCATATGGTGGTTTTGGGACGTTAAACCCCAAATATTATTATTAGAGTGTACTGTAGCTTAATACGAACAAATTATCACTGCGTAATACATGCACAGAACAGACGTGAAATCCCCAAAAACGTATATTAAACAGAAGGAACGATTCCTAATGTGATATCGTAAAGCATGATGCAACGCCATTAAAAAGAAAAGCTTTTTTTTTTTGTTTCATTCAATAATAGATTTAGCAGGGATCACTTCAGTTACGATCACGATCCATGCAATCGAAAGTTCCTGTGTCACAGCGACATTATGCAGCGCGCATCATTTCGCGGTTTGCAGACGACGATTACCTCGCACGGCGTTTTTCATGCAAGGAGTTCGTGCATCCAGCGTGAGACGTACGCGACGGGCACTTCAACCTAGCACACCATTATGGGCTGGTGGAAATGAATTCCGTTAAGACGACGCAACTGCGCCAATAGGCACATGTCACATAATCACACACGCACCGTATGACCACAATTATCTCCTTAAATGCCCACACCAATGCATATATTATTCGCACCAGGTTTGTGTACATTCGCATTGTGTTGCGCTAACGGGTTATGTTGGTGGCTTTTTTTCTCTCGCGCTTCGTCCGCACGTATGTCACTCGTATAGGCGCACAGTACGGCGCATATCACTATGGATCATCAAGATTCCCATGCATTGAGCTCCAAGTAACACACCCACGCCCACATGTGGCAACGCAACTGTCATGGCTTTTGCGAGCGGTAATTCGTACACAGACGCGCACATTCAGACTTCACCCTACGTCACTCCACACGAATGAACGCGACAACATTCACCCATGTGGTGACCCTCGGGCGATATGCTTGGTGTATCCGAGTGATGGAGGGAACACACGCCGTTTTGCAACTTGACGATGCCGAAACGGCGGAACGCGATAGGGCGTTGCCGAGCACTCCGAGCTGCTGCCGCTTCGGTGAACTTCAAACGCGGCACTGGCGGCACAGTCACAACTTCTACTGCATCGAATGATGACTGGCGAGGATGATGCTGAGTACGTGCGGTAACGGTATACGAAAGAGATTCTTATGGAAGGAACAAACACCACAGGAAAAGCGAATTGACGGCTCTCAGTCTCGGTGCAGCGGTACCTCGCCTCTCGTTGCGAACGGCGTCATGTTTGAATTTTCATTTGTTGGCCTTAACCGTTATGTCATGCATGGTAAGGAGCGGTCGTAGTTGGAGGCGCATGATACAAATGGACAGCGGTACAGTTTACTTTTAGATGTGAAGCATCTTATGGCGAAGCTTAATCCGGTGGTGGTGGTGGTGGTGGTGTGCCGCGTGCCCACCCTTACTGCGCATGCGCAAACCCTTTAAAAAAAAATAAAAATAAAAAACCTCCTCTCCCCCTCTCTCTCCTCTAGGCATCCCTCCCCGCGGCAGCCACACCCTCACTGCGCATGCGCCTCCCCTCCTCTCTCCCCTCTTACACTCCCCCCCCTCTCTCCTCTAGGCATCCCTGCCCGCGGCGTCTACACTCCCACTGCGCATGCGCGTCCCCCCTCTCTCCTCTCCTACGCTCCCCCCCCTCTCTCATCTACGCATCCCTGCCCACGGCGTTAACACTCCCACTGCGCATGCGTGTCACCCCCCTCTCTCTCCTCTCCTACGCGCCCCCCATCTCGCGACGCCGACGCAGGCAGCGTCTGCTAGCGAGTTTCTTGGTTGAAAAAACCGACTGCTCGCGCTGGACAACCGTTCACTGGCTACCCCGTATATATGGCAATGGATCTTGACCTCCAAGGTGGTGCCGGTGAGAGATTTCTCCTGTGCGTTGTTGAACGATAAAAATTCGCAGCGTGCGCGTTAACTAAAAGTGGAGTGCGGGTCTCTGTGTCCAGTCGGAGTCTTCTGTCGCTCATTGCCCAATGGCAGCTATTGGCATGTTCCAGTAGGAAACACTGCTCCATCACTGCCTGCTTTGCGCCTCCCCAGTTTTCTCTCCTGCGCAACGCTGCGATGAGCGCCAGCGTCAACGCCGCCGCCAGTGTAAGCGTTAGCGCCCGCTGCTTCACATCTACACATGGTTCCCTTTAGCGGGAGATGGTGTAATTTTTTATTCTTAGCTTGTCACGGACTATAGGAACCTGGCATCGTATACTGCTTTCTCACATTGTAGTATGCATATGGCAGTCTAAATCACTCACTTTAAACACATTTGACTTGAATTTCTGAGCTGTATAGAACCATAGAACGCGATAGCACCACAGTGATGAGATAGAAGATAGTACTTTGAGTCGTCAGTTAACCATGATATGCGATAGCCCAGCAGCTCCAGACTTAGCGTTAAGTCTGGAATTGTGGAGGACTCCGCGGCTTGCCGACACTTGATCCACTATATCTTCGCAATTAGGGCGAAGTAGCCATTGCTTATCATCCGCTCTATTGGCAATTTTCGCATTTTATGCGCTGATGGAGGGTGTTTTTAAATTACCCCCCCCCCCCCCCCTGTTTTCTTCTTCTCTCTTCTCTGTTCAGTTTCCAGGTCTAGTAGTGCCACCTTCGTGAAGCGAATGCTTTTGAAGCATATATTCATTACGGAAACCCACAGGGTCTTTTATGCATTCACCCTAAGACGACTCGAAGTCGAAAACCAGCTTCTTTTTCTTCTCAGTCGATTACATTGGTCACCCCCCCCCCTCGCTCACCTGAAATCGTTCTGCACCTAACGTGGTTCTGAACTGTCTCCGTGATCCCACCCACGTTGGACCAAACAACGATGTCGTGCGAGGCCATAACCACGACTTCATCATGGTATCACAAGATTTGCGATCTGTGGTGTGTCATTGATGCTTGGAGAAGGTTAGGTGGGTATTTGAACTGAACCTTGCGAGATCTTCGGAGATTTTACAAGAGGTTTGGTAAGCTTCGCTGTCTCGCACAGTAGTGATAGAGTCCTTCGGACAGAATCGCCAACATAACCACTAAAGGTTTTTGCCTTATAAAAGCGCCATTAGATTTCCTGTTATGATAATTGAAATTCCTACTTTTCGTTTCTCAATACATTGAATCCGTCTATGAACAGCTTTTCGTGCTGGCTTCGATAGTGGTTCTCCGTCCACATAATGCAGCCACGGCAACAGGGAAGCTCTTTTGCGAACAATATTAATCATTCGCTCTCCTGGAGTATGAGACACACGCTTATTGCGTAAATGAAACCATCGACCTTCATCAATATAGGAATCTCGTCAAGCTGACGTGAAAATGCACTCAGATCTACCAATGAAGGGACCCTGAAACGGTTTTGACGATTTTGTACAATTACATTGGGCCGGTAGACCAATTCCTAAGGGTCATTTACAGACTGATTTAAGCTCTCTGCGTAAACTATGTAATTTATTACAACGCTTTAAATCTGCGAATCGCTTCAGATCACTACGACTGAGCCAAACGTGTTTTAACGCGATAGCGGTAAAGGGCTCGTTTCGCAGAAATTCCAGCGTCGGTGTCGGCGTCGTTGGTTGTGAGCGAAAAATCATCATCTTGTCCGTGACCGAAAAATCAGAAAAGATGCAAATAAAATAAATAATAAAAACTTCTGGGTCCGTGTGACGATAGAATCCCGGGCCGTCTGCGTGGCAAGCAGGTATTCTACCACACAGTCACGCCTCTGATTGAAAATACAGTGAAAATAACTTCCTCTGCTTGGAAATGCAGTGAAAATAACTTTCATGCTTCGCAAACGCAAGCGTCCTTTATATAGGCGTCGCAATATAACATGTAATATCCCAGGAATGTTGCGTGGTACAAGCGTACATTGCCATCGGGCATCAGAATATGTGACTATCATAACGATTTCGTAGTTAAAGCTGTCCACCCATTACAACCGGCACACATATTTCTGCGCGTATTCCCTTAACACCACGTACTGGGTGCATAGCAAGTATGCACTAAGTGGTTGAAGTAGGCACTTGGGACAGGATATTGCTATCGCGTTCAACTCTTAAACGCGAAGATTAAGGGTCCTCTAATTTTTCAACCGCCAATTCACCGTACGACATGCACTGGAAGCGCGACGTCACCCAGGCTGCTGATCTGATTGGGTGTGGAATGCGCGTAAGTAAGGTTGGCTGGTAGGGTGGCGGCACCTGTCGGAGCAGATATCAAACACTCCGTGATCTTCGTCTCTGTTGCCAGACGACGTGCGTGCTGCCGGGCGCACTGGGCTATGGCCTCCGAGATTGCGTGCAACCTGTCGGCGTGCAATCTCGGAGGTCATGACTGGGCGAAGCTCAAATCATCGAGTCCAGCGATGCCAGCGTGTCTCATGAGTTTAGGAGGCAAGGCAGGGGTGAGAAGGAGAGTATGATATAATTGTCCGTAGTGGCTTTCGTACACGGCGTGTCGCTAAATTTGTGGTGCGAATGGTTTTATGATGCTCTAGCCTTAACGCTGACAAAACTTTAAAAAAAAACCGTTTCAGGGTCCCTTTAATTTCTTCCTCTCCCTTTAAAAGCTTCCACTCAAATGCAATGCAGGACGAAACTTGCTCTCTGCGATATCTTCTCGCCACGGCTTAATTCTGATATACTACAGAGTATTCTAGAACCGTAAGTATAGTGGTTTTCCTATACTGTGGCGCCATAGAAATGTTTACGCGTTTACAGGCCTTCTCTATAAGCGCGGACAACTTTTCATGGTGATGAAGGGAATTCTACGGGGCCGGCGCTTCTGCACATGTACTCCTACGCGAAGTAGTCCGGTATGGTGCGTGTTTCGCTCCGCTGTGGAAAGCGATGGCTGCGCGCGAGACGCGACCGCCGCTTAGCGTTAGAGGTACCCGTTAGAAGGCGCGACTTTCTGAAACGTGGAAGAACACCAACTGAGAGCTTGTAAAGTTAAACAAATACAAATATCTCACTGGTGTGTGTCGCGTTCTGTTTCAACGAGCTACATGTAGAAAATAAAGGACTATTTTTTACATCTCACTCAAAAAATACGGAAGCAATTGTGGAGCTACATTCATTAGTTTTACGATACGTGCGACTGGACCCTGTAGCCTAGACTTCATTGTCACGAAGAATTACCCCGGACTTTATATATCACTCTAAGACATAATCGAGTAAAAAGGGTGTCTTTTTTGCTACACAACTATAATCGTCCTCTACCCCGCGTACTTTCCTGGCGTTTTCACCGCCCTCCCGGCATTTCCCGGTCACGAACGCCGCGCGCGTTATCGCCGTGACATAGAATGCTTGATAGGAATGCGCCGAGAGCCGGGTTTTTAAGAGAGCAAACGTGAGCAAGCCTGATGACGATTATTGCTGTGTTGCAGAAATACTCTCAAAATACTCGACTTTTTTTTAGAGTCTAGGACAGGATGTAAGGCCGCCATAGAGGATTATACACATCAAGCAAATTTATACTTTGAGAACATTCAATGCCACACCAGCTTTTAGGGGACCGTTCCGCACACTGACTAACGCTAGGGGTAAGATGAAAGATTCTATATCGATGCCGGCCGAAAACTGCGTTCGAGGGAAGGCCGAATTCTACTATAAAACACTACGCTTGCGCATCACTTAAATAACTCTCAAGGAATTTTTGCTTGGATTAATTTATCTCTTGCTATGTCTACTGGTATTTATTTTGGTTGACGCTGCCCTTTGCTTTGTGAGGAATTATAAACAGACATCTAAGCTGCACCATTCCAAGCGTTTTAATTATTTTGTTCTCGTTTTTCTAAAAGGATAGAAGGAACACAAAGTTCCTGTTTAAGGCGCTTTTTATTTTATAGGTTCCAAACAAAGCTGTTTGGATAGATAACCTGAGCCTGCCGTAAAAACCAGATCGAGCATGGAGGCTATTCGGTTTAACTCAAGCTCGGTGTGCACTTGTGATTTTGGCTCCGTAGACACTCACGAAGTCGGGTCTAATAGTTTTACCGACGCTGTTTCATTGTGTTCATAGCGTCTTACGATGAAATAAACTTTTTCTAAACACATAATGATAAGAATATCGGCGTATGGGCGGGCATCCGCTCTTCCATAATGGAGTATACATACGTTATTATAAATCGTGCACCTTTTTTTTCTAAACACATCCCAAGTGGGCTACGTTATATTCGAAGTCATCTTTATCACCTACTAGCCAAGAGTCAAAGTTGGCTCACGAGACAGTTTTGCAATTGGGGATCAGAGAAATTTCCGAGCCGCTACTTCGCATGCGCAGCACCCAAGCAAGTCGTGGGTTCTTGCGATCGCGTTGACCTAAAAATCGAAAACTCATAGGGTGTGGCATGCATTCGCCTACACTCTTATTCAGGTACCCGCTTAAAGTGGTAGATAGAACCAGTAAACTGGACACTCTTGATCTGGCTTCCTGGATATGCCAGCATTTAACCAGGACCTGAATAAGATTGTAAACGACTCGAAGGCGAAAGTTATCAACTCTTTAATAGCGAAGATGCTTAAGCTGTCGGCAACTTGCGCTCCGGCGTAAAAAACTATCACCATCATGAAACCGCACGAGCTTTTTGCATTCTCTTCACAGTGATGCTGTTTCTGTTATTGAGCAACTTGTGCTCCGCCTTCTAAAACTTCTCAGGTGGGTATGCGCCACAGGAATTGGGCATTCTTGTATTTCTAGGAGCGCGGCGTAGGCCGCGGCCGGCCGACGGAGAGGCCTAGCGACGGGAGGGCGCGAGGACACGGCACCGCACGGAGCGCTCGGACGAGACTGGAGAGTGTACTCCCAACGTTTATTCATCACGTTTTTAAGGAGGGGGAAGAGGGGTGACTGGCCGGTGTGACACTGGTCACATGTCTTACGTGATATCACTGGGTTGCGACAGAATTCAAGAACAGACACGAGCGGGAACATGGCCCCATCGTGCGCATTGACAGGAAACACAATGCGCTGGTGCGTTGACGTGACACCAGGGGCCACACGACACAACAGGCATACCCGACTATCGTGAACAGTAGTTGCGAGTGTCAATGAAAAACGAACACCCGAAAAAGAAAGAGAGGAAACGAGAGATAGAAAATAGAGTGAAAGCGAGAGAAAGAGAGAGATCAAAAAAGTGCTAGAAAGTGATAGAAAGAAAGAGTAAACGAAAAGTAGAGATAAATAAAGAGAATAAAGACATGAAAAGAGAAAAAGAGAGAAAAACATTGACAGAGAGAGAAGGAATGGTAAGAAACAAAGAAATAGAGATAGAGCGAGAAAGAGAAATAGGTCGAGTGAGGAAGGAAGAAATAGAAAGGAAGAGATACAGCAGAGGTACAGAAAGCAGAGAAAAAGGAAGAAAGGAAAGAAGAAAAAAGCGAAAAATATACAGAAAGAGGAAAGGCACGCATCGCACCACTAGTGTGAAGCTGCCAGAATTTTTTTTTTCTCAGTCGATGTATTGCTTCCACCCGCAGCGGTGGTTTAGTGGTTATACTACTAGACTGCGGAACCGCAGGTCGCGGCATCGAAACCCGCCCATGACGGCCGAATTTTCGATTGAGGCGAAAATGCTTGAGGACCGTGTACTTAGATTTAAGGTGCGCGTTAAAGAACCCCAGGTGTCGAAATTTCCAGAGCCCTCTGCTAACGCGTCTCTCATAATCATATCTTGGTTTTGGGGCGTAAAACCCGAGATATTATGATTGTTATTATAGATGCAGTGTGCCTCCCCCCCCTCCGCCTCTCTGCTAAATCTTTGTGCACCAAACGTGATTTTGCACTCCTCCACGTTCGGAGGCAATGTAAGCTTTCCGCACCTCACCTGGTTGCAGGGGCGTAGCCAGAAATTTTTTTCGGGGGGGGCACCTCCTTGATTTCGGGGAGGGCACCACTTGAAATGGCCATTTTTCGCTATATATGCCATGGCGAAAAAAAATTTCGGGGGGGCACGTGCCCGGTGTGCCACCCTCCGGCTACGCCACTGCCTGGTTGTTCGCTGTCTCCGCGATGGGCCCACCTTTTACCAAGCGACGATGATGCGTGATGCGATATATATGTGACGTCACAAATTCTGGCTATCTGTGACGTCATGATGTTGCCGTGTGGCGATGATATCACGTGATTTTTTGCAGCATTCCTGTTGACGCCGCGAACGCGGGACGCTGACGGTAAATTTTTAATTTTGATGAGGCATCAAAGGCTTTCGCCTTAAAAACTACCACGGTCACCCATAACGTCTTAATTGGGTCATCAGAGTAGAGGTCGGGTTTTTAGGCCCTAAATAATCGCCTTTTAGGCGCCATAAATAGGCAGGCAAAACAATATTTGAGTCACCAAAGATAAGCTGGCAAAACACGTTTTAGGCCGGCAACGTCGCAAATGTAGGTACAATAAATTATTATGTAAACAGAAATGATTTCAAAACAAAGACGTGAGGGACCTATCCGCGCCAGGTAAGCACAAACAAATAATAAATAAATGAAGCAGCTTCGCACTACGCGTGCGAAACCTGAAGGAACGGCGAAGCTGGGTGGCCATCTTTGTTTCTCTTTATTTCTTGCTGTCTTTTTTCATCTCTGTCTTTCCCTCTCATCCCTCTGTTAATTCTATGTCTTTCTTTCTCTGTGTACATATTACTTTCTATTTCTGGCTTTTTCTTCTTGTCCGCCGCGGTGGTCTAGCGGTTAGGGTGCTCGACTGCCGACACGAAGGTCGTGGGTTCGATCCCGGACGCGGCGGTCGCATTTCGATGGAGGAGAAATGGTAGAGGCCCGTGTACTGTGCGATTTCAGTGCACGCTTAAGAACACCATATGTTCGAAATTTCCGGAGCCCTCCACTACGGCGTCCCTCATAATCATATCGTGGTTTTGGGACGCTAAACCCCAGATATTATTATTCTTGTCCTTTCTCTCCCGTTTTCTTAATCTGTTTCTTTCTAGAACATGTTTTACTCTCCCCTCCTCCTTTCCGATTTTACGAACCCTCACCGCTCTCCTCGTCAACCCCACTTTCCTTTCCCACCCATTTGCCATACTACACTATACAATGCTATGTTATGCTTGGCTAGCGTGCCTGGATAGTCGAGTGATTACGATGCTCGTGTTCGGATCGTGGGTATGCGGTTTCGAATCCCACCTCTCCGAGGATATCTCTCTTTAACTTTCTTTCTATATCTTTCTTCCTCTCTTTCTCTCTGTACTCATTCTCTCACCAATCAGAGTTATTGCAGGCCACGCTGGAGAAATCGGCACTCGTGCTTTGAGAGTGGAGCGGGAGATAACGAAAAAGACGAAGGGAAAGAAGAGGATGAAGAGAACACGTGTCGAATAATGATGATGATAATGGGCAGAAATGCGCCAACAGTTGACCATAGTCGTGCAGTTGTCCTTTTTCTCGCACGGTTCGCAGGCTACGGACTCTCCTTCTATTCTGTAGCGTGGTGAGTCTAGTGTCCACTGTCGGAATCAACACACTGCTTTTTTTTTAATCGGCATGGCTGAGGAGTGCAGCACAGGAGCAAATAGTCAGACCACTAAAAGGCCAGATGGGAAGGATGCCTCATGTCTAATCGCGTAGGGCGCGCGCCAGAATGAGGAGATGAGGTACACGATGGAATGGTCCTACGTTGTTGGTAGTGCTGTGACGTCGCCCCTCTACGTAGACGACTGTGCTCTGACGTCGCCAACAGTAGCACGTAACACAGCGATAATTATTTGACACGACGTATAGTTTGTGTAATTTGTTGCTTGAATAGGCCTGGGAAGTGGTCACATGAGGTTCCGTTTCTAACTCCTCTTCACTTTAAGAAGCGCAGGTCACCTGCTTCGGCGTCGGCCGGCCCGCCGTACCCGCCGTGTCGTCTTGCGCACGAGGCGCTTATTAGATGCGAAGCAGCTCTTTGACTAGCCTGTGTAACGCTGTCCCTCCGTGCGTCCGTACGAACGCGCCGCAACGCGCTCCCCTCGCCGCAGGTGTTGGAGCGGTGCCAAGTAGGTCACGGCGTTGACGTCACGCTCCCCTCGCATTGCGCGCTGACGTCACTCTCTCCCTCGCCTGCCGCGCGCTCGCCGCAGCGCCCGCAGCTGCCGCCTCGTCCGTTCGCCCGCAACACCTGCCGCTACCGCCGGTCGCTCCGCTACCGCGACCGCCGCTCGCTACACCGCCGACTCGTCGGTTCACGCCCAAAATTAACACCATCTTCCCAAAGGGAACCCTGATGGGATGCGAAGCACCCGCGTTAGCGCCGTTCAACCCGTGACGCCACCCGTGCGCAACGCTGCTGCTTCGCATCCCATCAGGGTTCCCTTTGGGAAGATGTTCAATGACCGGTCGTTTGTGTTTTTTTTTTGACTGTTATGATTATATAAGCAGGCAAATGTTCAAGTAGTTGCGGGAAAGCAGTAGATATTTTACGGCATGGACACGCAAAATGTACGAATTAACTGAATGATGGAGTTTGAATTAAGCGGCTTTTAAATACACTGAAAGATAGTGGGCCAACCAAAAATGTGAATTTTGTTTGAATTAACAGAAAATACGAATTATCAGAGTTTGAATTATCGCGAGTCTACTGTATATCATAATCATGAAGGGCCTCAACATTATACGGCATCTCGCATTGCCGAGCACCTGGCATAGCTGCGCCTTGTGCGTGCAACGCAATAACTTGGCCAGTGCGCGCTTTCTTCGTCCTTTTCATCTTCTGCTTCGCTCACAAACACGTGCGCCCGGCGCTATCTCTCTCCCACAGAGCCTATTTGTCCTGCGTGGGATGCATTAACTCAAATGGGCTGGAGAACGAGTACAGAGATAGAAAGAGATAGGAAGAAAGACAAAAAGACGAATAGAGATAAAGAAAGAAAAAAAAGGTAGAAAAGCAAGAAACAGAAATAGACAGAGTGAGAAAAGAAAAAAATAGAAATAAACAGAGAAAAAGTAATATAAACTGAGAAAAAGAGAGAAAGAGAAAGAAAGAGAGGAAGAAAAAGAAACATTGAGAAGGGTGGAAGGACGCCCTGCTCTGTTGTTGGTTCCGGGCTTGCGCCACAAGTGCAAGCTGCGAAATTATTAAATGCGAAGCATTTCTTTGCGTACTGTAAGCACGTTTGCGTTTCTATCTACGTATCTATGTATCTATCTATCTATCTATCTATCTATCTATCTAGCCGCCTACGTCTGGGTGCTCTCCTGATGGCCTACTTAACTTGGGGTAGACCAAAATTTTATGGGAGGGTAAGAGGTATTGAAGAATGTGTTTCTGGCTGGTTATGACATGAATAACGTGAAAATCCCGCCGCGTACGTCGTCAAACTCATTTCTCCAGACGCGAGTGGCTCATACCCGTATACCACGGGCCGCGGAATGTGGGTATGTGCCACATCATTTTGACAATTTACATCTACCCAGGAACGGCGAGAACAGGCATTGGTAATTTAAATGCGAGAGCGTTAAGAGAAACTGACATGGGTGGCGTTGAGACGGGTAATTTAAAGGCGACATCGTAAAGAAAAACGGACACTGGCGGCGTTGACACGAGGAATACAAAGAATAGAAATCAGAGTCCCAGCAGGAATCGAACCCAAGCATTCTGCGTGGAAATCAAGCATTCTACCACACAGCCACGTCAGGTCTCGAAACAGCTTTGGAAGAACACCCTATGCAGGCGTAATGTTGGTGAAACGTGTAATGTGGTTGCAGTGCTTGCTATCTAATTTTATAAACATTACATACGTACTCCTATGACGAAGGAGCCATGTCGAGTTCACGTCAGTTGTATACTTAAGCGCCATCTTCTGTAGTTGGTTTACGTAGCCCTATCAAGGGCTACCATCCTTGGAAGCACAAGCTCTACATATCAGCTTACGGCTTTTGGTGTTGGCAATACCCATATTTCTGTTGGCATCGTTACACAACTGTAAACAACTGGTTATATGAAACATATGTGACTGTTCAGCATGTCTGTGCGTGCAACCTTTGTACATTTCTTTAGCGTCATTTCATAAGGTTACGCTCAATAAAAAATTACAACACAGTCCCTATACCTACGGATGCTTCGCATAACATCGATTCCCATGGCACTTGGGATCTGCCTAATTTTTTTAGGAGCGAAGCTCCTTAGGCCGGCGCGCCGCCGTCACCGTTAAAGCTCCCTGGCACGGTGCCAGCTGTGGCGTCTCCCCCTCACGCGGGAGGATGAACGAGCTTTATGAGCGCTGGAACGCGGATGGCGTCTGCACGATGCACAAAGCGCGAGAATGCGAACGCATGCGAAACGGAGGCAGATTAGTCTCCCTCTCTCCCTTTCTTCGTCTCGGCCCTCTCCCCTCAAACCGGCGAACGCGCGAAACCATCGCTCCACCCTGTCGTCCGCCCAGTGGTTGGTCCGTTGACCGTAGTTGACCGGACAATGAAACGCTGCGCGCGCCGAACGCCGCGGTCGTCCATTTCTAATAGCTTCACTCATCGGTTGTATTCGAACACGGAACAACTGCTAATTTTGTAACACAAATGTGTAAATCATTACGGAGAATTCTGCAGTGCAATAGCAAGAAAAATAGTAAGTCTCGCATGGACAGGTCAAGCTTCAAGGAACAGCAATTTCAATTTTTAACGTTGCTATTTAGTCCCAAAGTTACTGTTGCAAGAATATTGTCGGTTTTCAAGTACGTCCGATGAGCTCCTCTTTAAATTATTTATTTACCTGCGTGTAAATATCTCCTCGAAGACCCAAAAAGATGGAGAAATAAATACTTTGAAGTTTTAGTTATACCGCTTCGTGTTATACATTCCTTAAGAAAAATTGTGCTCATTTTATAGCGGTTGTTGGTTTTTGTTTCAATTGCATTTGAATGGTTACGTTCGGTTCTCTTCAGCTGGTTGTCAAATCTACCCAACGGGAACCCGGAATACTTTCTTTCGTTTTCATGTATTTACTGCTTGTGCAATACCGCATCACTAAAACACCTGTCGATATACCAGTCCGTGTATATGTTAGGCATTACTTATTTTATTTGATGCATTCAATAGTAATAGTTGGGGCTACGAAAAATTACGCTGCTTGAAATGCCATCCGAGGAGCACGTGGTTACTGGCGGGAAAAGTGACGGCGGAAGCGTTCGCGACACGTGGTGACTGCATCCGGTAGGAGGAGGAGGAGGAGAGGGTGAGGAAAGGAAAAGACACAATTTCTGCAACCCTAGTTGCGAGCATGGCTCAGCGCCTGTAGGGGAATGGGGAGAGGGCATTAAAAATGTGGAGAAGAAGAGAGAAAAAAAAGTCACAGTTTCCCCGCAAGGGTGAAGCAATGAATGCGATAGCAACAAATTGTAATGTTATACGAAGTGAGGCTGGCAGCTAACTATTTTGGATCTGATCTCACGCAACTCTAGAGAACGCTGGTTTAAGAGCATACGGCCCCACCAGGGACACTCTGCTCACCACATTCTCTTCGCGTTGAGAGCGCAGCACGTAGAAGGGTACACCGGCCCCCCCGCTGTTAGCCGCCGAGAAGGGGAGATAACGGGCGCGCCCGCGACGACCGCGCTCGTAAAATCGAAGGTCGCTCGAGGGACCCCCCCCCCCCTCGCGTCTTTTCACGCTCACGAACGACGGGCGGGCCCGGTTATATAGATACATATACATATACGGGGCATGACGGCGGCGGCGACGCCGACGGCGAAAACAAGCCGAGAGTGTCCATATAATTGCTATCGCAATAAAATGTTGCAGTGGCTTAGCTCGGCTATGCCAGGATATACGTAGCGTTAGCAAAGGTTCAGCTGATTATTCTTAGCTTTCCTGATTGTCTAGATTGTCTAGGATTAGCTTGATTATCATGCTTACTGCTACTCCAATGGTACACACACAAGGTATACGTATTATGTGACACATGTATATTTTTGCTCAACGTCAGCCCTAGTGAAAAAATCCGTATGTACGGAAGATACGGATCCGTACATATGGAATTATGGTATTACGGATCCGCATGATACGGATCCGCATGGTACGGATCCGCATGATACGGATCCACATAATCCATATATATGGATTATACGGATCCGTATCCTCCGTATATACGGCTTCCATATATACGGAAATGTGGTATTATGGATGCCATAATATCATAGTCATTTTGGTTTAGCGAGTCCATACAATGCAGGCAAGGTCTTCCATTAAGTCAGAACTTGTTTGAGGACAGCTTAATCGAGAGATCAAAGTAAACTGAATACTGCTTATTCTGCACATGTACGCGCAGAACAAGCCTAAACAATGTGCACTGTCAGATGACAACACCCTCGCATGCACCACGCAGAATAACCACAAACAATGCGCACTGTAAGACAAGACGGACACCCTGGCACACATCACCACACACACACTTGCTCACGTCTGCCCCCCACTGGTTATGCTCCATGTGTCGAGAATGTAGAAACAGTGGCAGTTCTCACACGCAGAGTAAGCATAAACAATGAGCACTGTCAGGCGACACGACACCCGGGCACACACCAATCAGAATAAGCATAACAATGCACACTGTCAGATGACACGACACCCTGGCACAGGCCACAACACATGCACTTGTTCACACTTGCCGCCATTGACCATGCCAGATATGACGAGAATGTAGAAACAGCAGCAGATCTCACGCGGCACTGCAAACGGAATGGCACTAACCTTCCACCCTTATCTACAATGAAGGCCTGGCATTCACACTGGCAATAAAACTGAACCTTTATTCTGCACGCGTACCTACGTATGCAGAATGCGCCGTTGAGCAGCATTTGCGCTCTCCTTCTCCATCGCTATACCACACTGGCCAGGGTTGCCGTTCGGTAGATCTGAAAAGGAACCAGAATTCAAGGTAAATGTAGCCAAAGTAGCCATGCAATTTAACTTTATCGCCAAAATTGTAGCCAAATAGAAGACAATGGTATTATAACTCACATTTTTATAAAATAAACGAGATTTTTAGAATGCAAAGACATAAAAAGTAAGGCCATATTATTTTTCTTCTTGTTCTTCAAGCCACAGGTGAGTTGCAGAAAGCGATTTATTTATTTATTGACTTACTTATTAATTCATGTACAGCAAGTACAAGAGCATTGCTGAGAGGGCATAAAACACAACAACAAAAAATGAACGAAATATAGTGAGTCAAAAGAACAAGCAGACTTCCAAGAGACTAGTAAGCATTAAATTTTACAAAATAGAATGACCTCAGAGCGATAACCAAGGGGATGACCTATAGTGCAATGATAGCATAAAGCGGATCGTGGAGCACGCTTCGCTGGTATATCCTCCTGAGACCCAGCGATGGGAAATTTGTCCACTATAATGGACAATGGAACATGGCGCGCAACGGTTTTCGAAGCGCCTGGTTCTTCCTAGGAAGGACTTTTTGGCTGATACTGGGACCCGTAGTGCCATTTAGCGAATATGGTCGAAGTCACTGCGTTTTGCACCTTTCCAGGAGCGTTGAAAATGGCGGGATCGAGCACGGGTGACTTTTACAGCTGCCGCCTAGGTAGTGGGTAGGTTTTTACACGAAATCTTGCATGTGTTAACGCGTACTTAAGCATTAATGTATGTTCGTAAGAACTCACAAAGCACGAAAAAACATATTTCGGCGCCCTATACCTTCTGTTCGTAATAAATGCCCCCTTAGAGTCCCAATGTTCAATATAATGGGCAACGTGCTGCGGCCAAGTAAAAAAGATGCAGAAAAACGACGTGACACTTTTTACCTGTCCACTCAGAAGAAGCATTCTTGCAAAGTTTAAACAAAAATCATGACCATAAATTCACTCTGGGTCTCAGGAGGATATTCTATGAAATAAGCTCAAGTGGCAAAAATTTCGATGCGCTGCTAGGGAGGGAGCGAAAAGGCGGCATTTCATGGCTCTTATGTTAGCAGTGCGGTTGTAGTCAGAAATAATTTTGCATCCTTCCTGTTAATATTACGTGACATACATCAGCATATACGTATTCATAGCAAGTCACAGATTATAAAATGCAACGTTGTTCAAGAGGTAAATAGGCAGAATGTTAGTATTTCGGAACACAAATAACCTTACATTTTCTGGCATTTAATTCCATAAATCATATTTCGCGCCCGGTGGAGCAGCATATCCCATATTAGTATCAGTTCAGTGCGTCTGCATATGTTTACGCAGGATAGTTCTTCCCAGAGAAAAAGGAATTTTGGAGCATTCCCGCCAACAAAGTAGGACCGTTAAACTTTTAAGCAGTTTCTAGCTGAAGCCGCAGACCTATATTGATTACTAGATTTACCATAACAACAGACCAGCTTCGGAGAAGACAGGCAGATTGGGCGAGTTGGTGTGGTTCCATGATAAAAATACAACAGCGCTAACACACAGGACGAAGAAAAAAGTGACACACACGGCGCTGAACTTGCAACTGGAAGTTCAGCGCCGTGTGTGTCACTTAGTTTCTTCGTCCTGTTTGTTAGCGCTGTTGTATTTTTATCATGAGACCAGCTTCATTTTGGTGCTGATAATTCTGTTGCGGGGGTGGGGGGAGTGGGGGGGGGGAGTGCTCTGGTGCGCATGAGCCTGTTGCTGGGGCCAAGATATGCGCGCGCAATAGATTACGCGACACAAAAAGCTGAGAACAGTGCCTGATTTTTCGGCTTTCTTGTTCTTTTACGTGAAAATAATAAGAAAATTGGCTACTAAATCCGCCTAAACAGAAGTTCAATGTAGCCAGAAAGGTAGCCATGGCGCCAACCTCAAATTTTCGTAGCCAGACGGGGTCCTAAAGTAGCCATTTTGGCGCAAAGTAGCCACCAACGGCAACCTTGACACTGGCAAACGCCAGTCAGAAGAGCAGTGGCTCCAGCGCAGTGTCAGACGGCGACTGCACAGCGAAGGCGAATAGCTGCGCGCGCGCCGGCGCCAGTGCGTCTACCACGGCTACGACGTCACTCCTCTGGATTGCGCGCGGCGGCGGCGGCGGAGTGCGCGGGAGATGCCGGCTCCGGTGCGCCAGCTGTGTGACATCACTGATTCTCGCGCATGCGCAGCACGGCTCTTGATGAGGCGCGCGAAACGGGTTTGGCTAGGCCAGTGTAGCTAACGCTACAAAACGCTACAAAAAATTGAAGGGCACTTTGTACATTCCAAAGTGTGTTCGGCGAAAGCGTGTGGTCATTCCACTGACGGAAAGACGGACGGAAAGACCGACGGACGGACATCCGGACGGACGGACGGACAGACGGACATCCGGACGGACGGACGGACGGAGAGACGGACATCCGGACGGACAGACGGACATCCGGACGGACGGACGAACGGACAGACGGACATCCGGGCGGACGGACGGACGGACGGACATCCGGACGGACGGACATCCGGACGAATGGACGGACGGACGGACGGACATCCGGACGGACAGACAGACGGACGGACGGACGGACAGACGGACATCCGGAAGGACGGAGGGACAGACGGACATCCGGACGGACGGACGGAAGGACATCCGGACGGACGAACGGACAGACGGACATCCGGACGGACGGACATCCAGACGGACGGACAGACGGACATCCGGATGGACGAACGGACATCCGGACGGATGGACGGACGGATATCCGGACGGACGAACGGACATCCGGACGGACGGACGGACATCCGGACAGACGGACATCCGGACGGACGGACGGACAGACGGACATCCGGACGGATGGACGGACGGACATCCGGACGGACGAACGGACAGACGGACATGCAGATGGACGGACGGACATCCGGATGCACGGACAGACGGACATCCGGACGGATGGACGGACGGACATCCGGACGGACGAACGGACAGACGGACATGCAGATGGACGGACGGACGGACGGACATCCGGATGGACGGACATCCGGACGGACGGACGGACAGACGGACATCCGGACGGACGGATGGACAGACGGACGGACGGACGGACATCCGGACGGACGGGCAGACGAACGGACGGACACCGGACGGACGGACACCGGACGGACGTGAGCATGACACATTAAAGGCTTTCGCCTTAAAAGAGAGAAATGGCGTCCATGACCGAGGACGCGGCGGCCGGCCAGTATAGCCGGTTGTCCAGTCCAGTGTCCCCAAGGAAGCGAAGAACCGCCGTGAAGACCTGGGTGTGATGCCGTGCAGGGAAGAGAAGGTCCCTCTGTGTCGCCGCGGGTAGACCCTGGCGACGGAGTGTGGCGAGCAAGGTGGCTCGTTGTGCTTGAAGCGCTGCGCACACACACAACAGGTACTCAATGGTTTCGTCCGCCCCGCACGCAGTGCACGCAGGAGACGAGGTTCTGCCAAGCCGATGACTCCGGGCCGCAGGCCAGGAGCAGCTGATGCGTAAACGCAGTAGCAGGGACCTCTCCCTCCTGGTATCCCGTAAAGAGTCGTTCAGCCTGTGGTCCACGATGGCCCCTGCGAAGCCCTGATAGCGTTCGTGACGAGCGTTCGAACGCTCACGGTGCTTCGCCCGGCAGCGCAGTGTTTTTGAATTTATTGCATGCTGTGGTCCACCGGCGCTATAGAGACCGACGCGATGTGTGGCGAACGCGGTATACCTCACAAACACGTACTTCGGGCTTGATTTCCCGTGCACTGTACATTCGCCAATCACAGGTTGTTGGTTTTTAGCAATTGCCGTGTTTACGCTTGTTGCCGCGACACAGATTGAATGGACATAAACGCAATCAGAATCCTGCGAAAAATCATCGCTCTCATTCTGTAGCACCCCTATTCCATCCAGATGTCGTAAGCGGCGTGAATCTTGGTAGGTCGTTTTCTATAGAAACATCAAGCTGGCCTATATAAATAAGCCGGTAAAATAAATAATTATTTCTGTCTCTTTGTGAGTTTCTACTCAAATCCTATGCGGGAAGGAACCTGCTCTGGACTGTAACATAGCGTCATAACTTAAATCTTTTTTGATGTAGTGTACTCTCATATAGTCAGTATAGTACTATTTTCTATACTGAGACGGCATAGAAATGCCTACGCATTTAAAAGCCCCCTTTAGGCAGAGACGTAAGGCCGACGAGGAGGATTGTACACACATCATGAAAATTTCTATGGTGCGAAAACGTTGATGCCAAACGCGTTTCGGTGTTCATGTGATGCGGCTGCTGTGAAGCTGTTCCAGACGCTGACGAACGGAAGGAAAAGGATGAAAGATGCCATGGCGGTGGCGGTCGAAAACTGCGTTGTTGAGAAGCCTGCAACCTGCAATAAAACTTTACTCTTACGCATCACTTAAACAGCTCTCAAAGGAGATTCTACGTCGACTGTTTGATTGATTGATTGATTGATTGATTGATTGATTGATTCATTCATTCATTCATTCATTCATTCGTTCATTCATACATTCCTTGTGCATTGCTCCTTCACCACTACATTTGCTATGCCTATAAACACTTCTTCAGCTGGAATCTGCCTCTTACTTGGTGAACATTCAGTTGCAGGCATTTAAACGGCACCACTCCAAGCATTTTCTTTATTTTGTAGTTGTTTGCTTAGAGGTTAAAACTGAAACTTAATTTCCTTTTTTCCAGTATACTTATTGTATGGGTTAGGCATCGAGCTACTTGGATAGGCAGCCGAACTGCGCAATGTAACCGGCTCGAACACGGCGGCTTTTCGGAATGACAGAACGTAAACGCTCCGTTGCGTTTGGCTGCGCCAACATTCGCTAGCCGATTACCTTCAGGACAGCTGAACGCTCTCCCATAGTAGAGTCAACGCGATAGCACAACAATTATGAGCTAGGCTGATAGAAAAGAAAACGAAGTCGTTAGCCGGCCACACAACAAGATAGTACTCCGTGATTCCATACTGAGAAGTACGTCTGGAATAGACCAATCTCTCCACATGATCCGCGCATGCGCGAGCTTCCGGCATCGGCACTGCCCCCCATCTCCGTTGCAGTACTCTTACCGCTGCTTTGCGGCTGCTTGCTGCGTGCTTGACGCATAGCGGCGTTTTGCATGAATCCTCGGCGCATAAGAAAGCGATAGGAGCCCACCCTTTATCCTTTACCGAAACTTCAATGGAGGGGGTGTTTCACCAAAAATAAATAATCAGAAATAGGGGTTTTCCTGAAGTAGTCAAAACCTTCCGCAATTGCACCTCCCTCCCACCCCCCGAAAAGAATTCCTCACTACGGGCCTGGTGTGCGGTACATACCTTATCGAGAGCCGCCTACGCCCTTAGAAGAAGCTGAATTTCGTTACCGTGGTTCTTGCGTTCGCGGTAATATCACATATTGAAAGGAGCAGTGAAATCATATCGGCGTTGTTGGCTACGATGGCAGCCCGTCTGAGTTTGCGCCGTGCACTGGCGCGAGCATGCAGCATGCAGTTATAAGCTCGGCTTGTATCGGATGGCTCGTTCAAGCTAGACACTTGGCAGTCGCGACCGCTTTTGGTGCGCTCTAGGCAACTGTCGGTATCCCCATACGTTTAACCGATCACTGTTTTCCCACAAAGCAGGTTGTATCCAATCTGTCGCCACTGGCGGTGATCGCTCCGGCAAGGGGATCGAGCACACGCTGTACGAAGCTTTGCTATCGCTGATCGGCCCATCAGGATTGCGGTAAGTTTGCTATGACGCAGTAGCACACTGTTAAAACTGCCATGCATTATAGGCACGGAAATCACAAACACGTTGAAGAAAAAGGTGCGCCGCAGTTGCTGCTTTGTCCGACTTCGTTGACTGTCGCACGCATTCCTGTCAGAACTTTACATTATATCAGAACCAGTAAAATCCTAGTCCTTTTGTTTCATGCTGCCGTTGTAGCATCCCAGCACGATGCACGCGAACCCAACCATCGCATTTCATCCAGATGCGGCCGCTAAAGCTCGTTAAGGCAGATCGCCAATGCACAAGCTGTAGGCTGCTGAACCTACCGAGTACTACAAGTACCGGCATGCACTTCGAAAGCGGTGGCGTAGTGCAACTCGCGGTGAGATTGGTCTATTGTGAAAGAATCCACGACTTGCCGACGCTTGATTCCCAGCAAGAGCGCAATTAGTGCGAAATAACATTTGCCAAGTTTTACGCTGCAAAGTTGAAGAAATAAAAGTTCGGTCCAGCGCAAGGTTCCGCTCTGCAGGAAACTTATGGTAGCACAGCCGCACAAGTGTAGATCGATTAAAAACTGCCCCAAACCGAATATATTTCTACTAATACAGTTTGAAACGACACAACAAAGCAATTTGATGTACGCCTTGATTTTTCCTTTTTAGGGTACATCACACACGAAGGAAAATTACGCGCGGTATCCTTCAACTGCTTGTACAAATCGCTGAACTTGTTTTGCCCACTTTTAAGCCGTCAAACTCTGTCTGTAAAATGGAAAAAGCCAAGTCACGGACCTTGTAATTGTAGTGCTTAACGGTGACTGCACGACCGTAAGTGATGGGCCTCCCGCTAGCATTCCACAACCACGGGCGGTCGTCGACTCAAGAAACTACCGGCTGCTTGAGCTGCGCTTAAGTCACAACGTGATGCATGCGTGAAGACAAGGGTGTCGTAGTGTTATTCTTCGGCGTCTTTCTTAATGACCGCCTGTTATGCCTTTTCTTCAGGGCATACTATCATTATTTGACATGCAAACACACTCAACTGAAGAAGCACAAAAAAGAAATGGGGAAGGGTGGATCAGGCTTACAACTGCCCCCGTAAGGGGCACGACGATTTCCTACTCTTTCAGAGTGGTCATCATGGTCCAAATAGCACTCGTGCTTTATTTCTGTGTTCTTTTGTATTCCCCAGGCAAAAATTTTTTTTTCAAGCCACAGTTCTCAATTTTTATTTTTCTGCCATATGGAGAAAAAGATTCCATGCTTTAAATAGGCGTTCGAATGGTTCAATGACTGGTTGTTAGAATGCATTCGTATCTTTTTTTTCTTCTTTTTTTTTCGCTGCCCTCATTTTCTCCTTGCAGCATCACCAATACTTATAGTTACACTGAATCTCCCGTTTTGTAACGCTACTCACCAGTATCTATACCTGGGGGAGTTTTACACTCCTAAAAGCGTCCGTGAAATCGACAAAGTCTACGTAATCTTGAAGGATGCCTGTCTCTATATTGAAATATACAAGTAACTGCCCTAAATACGAAAAAACATGTCCCGTTTTTTGAGGTACAGAAAGTGTCTCCGTGTTTAATGGGCCACTTGCAAAAGGTGTAAAAGGTGGCTTCCCTCTCTAATTAATGTTATAATTTAATTCTAATTAATTTGGTGGCTTCCCTTCAAGTTATTTTCTAACCAAAGGGCTCTGGTTACCAGGCTACCTTTTCAGACAAAGTTTTTTTGGTGGAAAGCGTGGGCAGCGTGTATAACTCTATGTATATATAGTAATTTCTCCGCGTGCCTTTAATGGTTTTTCATAAGTGCGGAGAACACTTTAGAGGCCCGGGCTGTCGTTATGGCATCCTGTCGTCGTCTCGTGTCGCTTGGCGTCACGCAGGCAAAACTATGTGTACCATAGCCATGTATAGTATAGCCATGTGTAGCAAGGAGGTGAGAGATGGTAGTGAGGTTGAGGAGGAGTGATGTGAGGGAGAGGAGGAAATGTACTGTCCTCGTATGCTGCGATCTCATGTTGCTTGGCATCATGAATACAAAATTGTGTATAGCATAGCCATGTATAAAAAGCGTGCGGGAAAAGAATGTGAGGATAAGAGTGAGTTATGAGAGGATGATTATGAAGGCAAGAAAGAGCGGTGAGAGTAAAGCATAACACAGCCATGTATGTCGTCCCACAGCCATGTATAGTGTGGTATAGAAAGGGTGCGGGAAAGGGAAGTGAGGGTGAGAATGAGAAAAAAAAGAAAAAGGGGAAGGGAGAGGGTGATGTAAAGCATAGCCACGTATGGAGTCACGCAGGGAATACCGTGTATAACATAGTTATGTGTAGTATGCTTTAGTAAGGGTACGGTAAAGGGGAGCGAAGGTGAGGAGTGATGCTAGGGTGACGAGGATGGGAATGAGAAGGGGAGAGGGTAAAGCATAACACAGCCAGCGTTCTATAGCATAATCGTATGTTGTATAGTATAGCAAAGGGTCGGAGGAGAAGCAAGGGTGAGGGGAGGGAAAGGACGAGGGGTTGAGCATAGCATAGCCGTGTGTAGTACAGAATAGCAAGGGAAGGAGAATGGAAGTGATGGTCAGGAGGAGGGAAAGGAGGAAGGGAGGGGTAAAGCACAGCATAGCCATGTGCGTCGTCACGCAGGCACAATACATGTCAAGCATAGTAAAGTAGAGAAAGGGTTTGGGAAAGGTAAGTGAATGTGAGGAGAACGGAAAAGAGAGGGAGGGTAAAGCATGGCATCGTTATGAGTCGTACAGTATAGCGAGGGGGGAAAGAGCAAGGTTTGGGTTTGGGCTAGTTGGTGATCCATTAATAATTATTGAGGGGGAAAGAGAACAGAAAGCGATGGGGAGTGATGTAAGGGTGAGGGGGAGGGAAAGAATGAGGGGAGGGTAAAACAGCATAGCCATGCGTGGTACCTTATAGCGAGGGGGGAAACATAAGTGAGGGGGGACAACTAGGGAAAGGAGTGGGTGGTAAACCATAGCATAGCCGTTTATAGAACAGTATAACAACTGGGTGGGAAAGTGAAGTGAGGGTGAGGAGGATAAAAAAAGAGGAGGGGAGGGTAATGAATAGCGTATATTCGTGTGTAGTTGATTGAAGAACAGTGCGATTGAGTGAGGCCGACATAAGTGTCAAAGCGAAATATAGCTCTTAGACTCATTGAACCTTTGTTCATTGTGCAAAGTGCATTCATAAAGAGACTGCCTGTCAAAGAGCACCTAGTGGTGGAAATACAGAGAAAACCTCCTATCTAGAGAACTCGGGTAAATCGAATCACCATTTGCATAGCACTGTTTTCGAATACGACAATGCTTTAACGTCAATTAATATGAAGATCTACAGCCACATCGAACAAAATTAGCCGGAGCATTTGATACATCAAATACATCGGACAGCATGAAACGGCCCAAGAAGTCGGCTTTCCCTCGCAAGAGGCTGTCTTTTTCCTCACGGGGAGGGACTTTCCCGCGTGTCCTCGGGTGACCAACTGACGTATTTTTGCGAAATCGATATATGCGGTTTGACTACCCGTAAAGGCGATAAAATGAATTCTCGAAGAGAAATCTACTGTGCCTGCTTTTAAGGGCGTCGGGTAAAATGACACCAAGATTTTCTCGCGCATCATCGACGAGACATCGAACATCTAGCTAAATGCATACGCTACAAAAATATAAAGGAGTACTTAGAGGTACCAACAAGCGAAACAGGCGATTTTCGTAAGCATAGGCGTGCGCAGGGTTCACCTTAAGGGGAGGGGGGGGCGAAGTCACCCCCCTCTTAGGTGACTAGGGGGGGGCGCCGCCCCCCTGCCGCCCCTGTGCTGGCGCCTATGGTAAGCCCCAAACACAACATATATTTCTTGAGCAGCTCCATTCTTTTGTACTAAAAGTATACTACCGTACCAACCCGGTGTGGTTTTGGCTAAACACCACACCAGGCTGGTGTATCCACGAGAAAAAAAAATTCCCCATCTCCCGCTAAAGGGAGTGTGGATGCGGAGCAGCGGGGAGATAATTAGCGTGAGCTAGAGGAACGTCGCCGCTCTCACTTCACGGCAGCGGTCCGGGCGCTCATCGCGGTATTGCAAAGGAGAGAGAATGAGGCGCGCGCACTCCGTCATTTTTATACCGCGGAACTACCGTGGCACCCCCCAGCGAAGTATGCAGCTGTCACACCACCTGTCGTGCGGGCCGCTCCGTAGAGGATTCCTAGAGGAGAGGAGTCGTGCATGCGCTGTGGGACGCGGGAGCCGCTCCGTAGAGTAGAGGGTACCTAAAGGAGAGAGGGGGAGAGGAAGCGCATTCTCTGTTGGGATGTGGGACGCCGGAGCCGCTCCGTTGAGTGGATGATTCCTAGAGTAGAGAAAGGGAGTGAGCGTAGGAGAGGGGACGCGCATGCGCTGTGGGACGGACTAAGCCCCCCTCCAAACACATGCAAGCAAGATTAAGGAACGGGGTCAACCTGGGCGACAGACACCACCTGCCTAGCCATTGCTAAGCAGCCTCTCTGTGCTCTCAGCCATGACTCTGATGACTGTGTTAGCGTTGACGGCCTTCATATTACTACACGGTTCTGGTTCGCATAATGGGTGGTTCCCTGCTTCATGACAGTGGCCGGACGGGGGGACGCGGGACGCGGGACACGGGAGGGACGGACAGAGCCCCGAGCATAAGATGCTTCGCATCTAAAAATCACACCAGGCTGGTGCATCCACCTGAATACATCCCACCAGGCTGGTGTTCCCACCAGAACACATCCCACCAGGCTGGTGTTCCCACCAGAACACATCCCACCAGGCTGGTGTGTCCACCAGAACACACCAGTGTATTCTGGTGTTAACACCAAACACACCAGAACACACCAAACACACTCTGGTGGGATTTTCAACTGGGCAGCGCAGTGAATTGCGCACGGCTTGAGTCTGAGCATGGCTGTGATACAAGCGCTACTAAATAAGATGTTAAATGCTTGTGTTCCGTTGAAGAAGCAAGACCGCGTTCCTGACTGCGCAAGTAATGACGACGGCGTATGTTTGCAAACCATCGCCACGTTAAACATTCGGCCCCGCGCAGCAGCGATGACACTATTCGCTAGCGGCCTACCTCTGCGGCAAATCCGTCAGGCAGGCTCTGTACACAGTATCTCGGAGTGCCGTTCAGGTCATACGTCAATTCTAGTTCATGAAGTTTTCTGCAGCACGCACAGGATTTCGCACAGCATCGCTTATGCACGGTAACGGAGCTGAAATATAGCCTTTCACACCGAGGCAAATAATTAGGTGGCGAGCTTCCATGGTTTGAGAAAGCCTTTCGGTCTCATATCCATTTCAGTGCAGCTCGTGACTTCATCCGGTGAAAGTGGCACGGGCCGTACGTACGCACGTCCTATCTGTTCCTATGCAAACAAACGGATTGACCCTCCATCGGGCGCCATCTTGAATCGTACAGCGCGCCACCTATAGTTTGTGGGCATTGCGAATACAAACGGTACACTAGATCGCCCGCATTTTTTTCTAAACACATCCCAAGTGGGCTACGTTATATTTGACGTTATTTTTATTATTATCCAAGAGCCAAACTTGGATCACTTCACAGTTTTACAATTGGGGACCAAAGAAATTTACGAGACGCTACTTCGCACGCGCACAACCCTAGGAAGTCATGGGTTCTTTCGATAGCGTTGACCCAAAAATCGAAAACTCATAAGGTGTCCTATGCATTCGCCTACACTCTTAATCAGCTCCCGATTAAAGTGATAGATAAAACCAGGAAACCAGACAGTCTTGATCTGGCTTCCTGGTTCACCAAAGAAATGTTTTATTATCTTTCTCTTCAACTACCGTGAGCAGCAGTTGCGAGTGTCAAAGGAAAACGAACACGTGAAAAAGAAAGAGAGGAAACGAGAGATAGAAAATAGAAAGAAAGAGAGAGATGAAGATAGTGATAGAAAGAAAGAGGAAACGGAAAGTAGAGATAAATAAAGAGAATAAAGACATGAAAAGATAAAGAGAGAGAAACATAGACAGCAAGAGAAAGAAAGGGAAGAAACAAAGAAAAACCAATAAAGCATTAAAGAGAAATAGATCGGAGTGAGGAAGAAAGAAATAGAAAGGAAGAGATACAGCAGAGGTACAGAAAGCAGAGAAAAAGAAAGAAAGAGAAGAAGAAAAAGCGAAAAATCATGAGAAACAAGGAAGGCTGCCCAGCTTCACTGTTCCTTCAGGCATCGCACCCCTAGTGTGAAGCTGCCAGAATATTTCTTCTCAGTCGATATATTGCTCCCACCCGCAGCCGTGGTGTAGTGGCTATGGTACCATATTGCGGACCCGAAAATCGCGGGATCGAAAGCCGCCCATGACGGCCGAATTTTCGATTGAGGCGAAAATGCCTGAGGACTGTGTACTTAGATTTAGGCGCGCGTTAAAGAACCCCAGGTGTCGAAATTTCTCGAGCCCTCTACTAACGCGTCTCTCAAAATCATACCTTGATTTTAGGGCGTAAAACCCGAGATATTATGATAATTATTATTATAGATGCAGTGCCTCCCTACAAAACCTTTGTGCGCCAAACGTGACTTTGCACTCCTCCACGTTCGGAGGCAATGTAAGCTTTCCACACATCACCTCGTTGTTCACTTTGTCCGCGATGGGCCCACCTTTGACCTAGCGATGATGACGTGTGATGAGATATATATGTGACGTCACAAATTCTGGCTATCTGTGACGTCGTGATGTTGCCATGTGGTGATGATATCACCTGATTCTTTTTTTTTTGCATAATTCGTGTTGACGCTATGAACGCGGGACGCCGACGGTAAACTTTCCCTTTTGATGAGGCATCTAAGGATTTAGCCGTAAAAATTACCATGGTTACCCAAAACGTCTTAATTGGGTCATCAGAGGAGAGGCCGGATTTTTAGGCCCTGAATAATCGCGTTTTAGTCGCCAAAAATAGGCAGGCAAAACAATATTTTTGGCACCAAAAATAAGCTGGCAGAACACGTTTTAGACCTCCAGCGTCGCAAATGTAAGTGCAATAGGTGCTCACGCTGCCTCGCGCACTTTGCTCCGTGGGGGGTAGACGCCCTTGCGCGAGCGCTTTTCTCTCGAGGGGGGGGTGGGGGGGAGAATTGGGCTTTCGGTTGTAGTCACCGAGCGCACAAAGGTGCGCTCGGTTGTCCTTTTCATCTTCTACTTCGCTCCACGAACACGTGCGCCCGGCGCTCTCTCTCCCGCAGTACCGATTTGTCGTGCGTGGGATGCATTAACTCAAATGGGCTGGAGAACGATATACAGAGAGAGAAAGAGATAGGAAGAAAGTCAAAGGGACAAATACAGATAAACAAAGAACCAACAACAAAAAAGGTAGAAAAGCAAGAAGGAGAAACATACGGAGAGAGAAAGGAAACAATAGAAATACACAGAGAAAAAGATCAAGAACAGAGAGAAAGAGAGAAAGACAATGAAAGAAATGAAGAAATAGAACAATAAAGAGAAACAAGGAAGAACGCCCTGCTATGTTGTTGGTTCAAGGCTTGCACACCAAGTGTAAGCTGCGAAATTATTTTTTTTATCAGTTACCGTTTTTACGTTAGTTGCCGCGACACAGCTGTATATACATAAAGGCAATCAGAATCTTGCGAAAAATAATCGCTGTCATTCTGTTGCACCACTATTTCATACACATGTTGTAAGCGGCGTGAATCTTGGCAGGTCGTTTTCTATGGAAACAACTTCAAGGGGACCTATGAGCCGGTGAAATAAATAATTATTTCTGTCTCCATTGTGAGCTTCTACTCAAATCCTACGCGGGACGAAACCTGCTCTGGGCGATAACGTAACGTCATAACCTAAATCTCTTATAACGCATTGTACTCTCCTATACTCAGTGTAGTACTATTTTCTATAATGAGGCGGCATAGAAATGCCTAAGCATTTAAAAGGCCCCTTTAGCAAGAGGCGTAAAGCCGACGAGGAGGATTTTACACACGTCACGAGAATTTGCACGTTGCGAAACTCTGATGTCATACTTGCGTTTCGGTGGCCGTGTGATGCGGCTGCTGTGGAGCGGTTCCAGACGCTGACGAACAGAAGGAAAAATATCAAAGACGCCATGGCGGTGCCGGCAGAAAACCTCGTTCATCAGAAGGCTGCAACCTGCAATAAAACTCTACTCTTACGAATCAATTAAAAAACTCTCAAATTAGATTCTACGTTGATTCATTCATTCATTCATTCATTCATTCATTCATTCCTTGCTACGCTTATCAATACTTCTTTTGCTGGAATCTGCCTCTTGCTTGGGGAACATTCAGTTGCAGGCAATCAAACAGCACCACTCCAAGCATTTTCTTTACATTATAGTCGTTTGCTTAAAGGTTAAAATTGAATCTGAAATTCCTTTTTCCAGTGCACTTATTTTATGTGTTAGGCTTCGAACTGTTTAGATAGGCAGCCGAACTCCGAAAAGTAACCCGCTCGAACACGGCGGCTTTTCGGAATGACCGAAGGCAAACACGCCTTTGAGTGATTGGCTCCATCAACAGCTCGTAGGCGAACGTCTCAAAGATGGCTGAACGCCCTACCATAGTATACTCAACGCGATAACACAAGAATGATGAGCTAGGCTGCTAGAAAAAAAATTGACGGCAGATTCACGAGGTGAATGATGATGAGATTGGGCGAAGCTCCTGGAAGTAATCATCGGTTAAACCGTGAAATTTCTTCCGTTAATTCGCCCGATAAAAATGACGTGAAACGATTGATTAAATGTTTTATCAAACTTTTATTGCTGGTTTCCGTTGTCCTTTCATTATGACCGCTTTGTCGTCGGTGAAATGTAAGCTAAGTGGTTCTTGCACTGGTTGCAGCGGCATCCTTATACGAGCACACACCGACGGCAACGAGCATCGTCAACTACAAACCTGTATCGCGATATGGTTTTGATTATAAAACCATTGCTTTAGAAAACACCTGGCGTCTTTCGTTAAGCAGCTGGCGTCTTTTCGTTTTGCTTTAGAAACATCTGGCGTCTTTCGTTGGTTTATTTCATCAATCAACGGCGTTTTGAACAAAATTTTTATTGTTTAATCACGCACAGGAGAAATCTCACTAGGCACTACCTTGGAGGTAAACAATGGCTGCTACTGGGAATGAGAGACAGAAGAATTCGGCTTTTAGTTAACGCGCACGCTGCGAATTTTTTATTGTTCAACAACGCACAGGAGAAATCTCCCACCGGCACCACCTTGGAGGTCAAAGCGTAAGACTGGTTACGCACTACGACTACGACGAGGGACGAACGGATGCCGCTTTAAGGAGCTTCGCCCCTAATAAAACCAAGTTGTTAGCCGGCCGTACAACAAGATAGCACTCCATGATTCCATACTCGGCAGTACGCCTGGAATAGACCAATCTCGCAACATGATCTGCGCATGCGCGAGCTTCCGGCAGCGGCACTGCCCCCATCTCCGTTGTAGTACTTTTAGCGCTGCTGTACGGCTGCTTGCTGCGTGCTTCACGCATACCGGCGTTTCGCATGAATCATCGGCACATAAGAAAGCGGTAGGGGCCCACCCTTTTTCCCTTCCCGTAACTTCGATGGAGGGAGATATTTGACCAAAAATAAATAATCAAAAACACGCGTTTTTCTCAAGCAGTCAAGGTCTTTCGCAATTGTCCCCACCCTCCTACCCCCGACAAGAATTCCTCACTACGGGCCTGGTGTGCGGTACATACCTTATTAAGAGCCAGCCTACGCCCATAGAAGAAGCTAAAGTTTGTTACCGTGATTCTTGCCTTCGCGGTAACATCACATATTAAAAGGAGCAGTGAAATCCTATCTTCGTTGTTGGCTGCGATGCCAGCCCGTCTCAGTTTTCGCCGTGCATGGCGCCAGCATGCAGATATAAGATTGGCTTGTATCGGAGGGCTCGTTCAAGTTAGACACTTGACAGTCGTTACCTCTTTTGGTGCGCTCTAGGTAACTCTCGGTATCCCTATACGTTTAAGCCATCACTGTTTTCCCTGAGAACAGGTTGTATCGAATCTGTCGCCACTGGCGGTGATCGCTTCGGCAAGGGGATCGAGCACACGCTGTATGAAGTTTTGCTTCCGCTGATCGGCCCATCGGGCGTGCGGTAAGCTTGTTGTGACCCAGTAGCGCAATTTTAAAACTACCATGCATTATAGGCACGGAAATCACAGGCGCGTTGAACAAGAAAGCGCACCGTAGTTGCTGCTCTGTCTGACTTCGTTGACAGTCGTACACATTCCTGTCAGAGCCTGATATCATTGAAGAACCCGTGAAAGCCGAGTTCTTTTGTTTCATGCTGTTGTTGTAGCATCCCAGCACGTAGCACGCGAACCAAACCATCGCATTTCATCCAAATGCGGTCGCTAAAGCTCGTTCATGCAGCTCACCCATGCACCAGCTGTAGAGAGAGAGAAAAAAAAGGAAAGGCAGGGAGGTTAACCAGGTTGCACCCGGTTGGCTACCCTACACGAGGGAAGGGGGACAGGGGAGGAAAAGAATAGAGGAGAGACTTTCTGGGCATGCGTGTACCGCGGATACCCAGAAAGTCATAAAAGTGCGAAATGTCACAGAGAACGGGTCAACTTCGACTGTCTTAGATGAAGTACACTGCAATCCATGATGTTAAAGAAGGTTTGCAAGGACTGGCTCCAAGGTCGTCTTGTGGCGTCTCTCTGTGGCGCGCAGTGGTGGTAAGGACGGCCACACGACATCCGCCGCCGCCTTCATCCCCTGTGCATCTTCTTGGCTCTCCGAATGTAAGGCGTTGTTTGGTGGTGGTGGCGGTGGCGGAGGCAGTGGTGATAGCTGTCGGGAAAGAGAAGTCCGGTGGTGCGCTGAATTATGACATCGCGGTGACGGTCCAGATTGGGCAGCAGCATTCCTACACCTTCGTCTGTGACGGGAACGTCATTTTCGCTTTCTGACAATATCAGCGGCTTCTTTGTGTGTTGAGCCATCCCTTACCATCTGTTTTATTACGCTCCATTATTTCTTCACTGCCGGACAGTCTCTTGATGAAGCTTCATGCGATCCGTGGCAGTTGGGACATTTCAATGTAGTTGCTCGGCAGAATTCTGCATTGTGGGGCTCGGCACCTCGGGGGCAATCCACCACGTGCCTGCAAACTCCGCTCACATGACCTATTTTCTGACACTTGTGGCATTGTAGTGGTCTTGGTGTAAAGGGACGAACCACATGTCGAAAAGGTTCTACTTTCACATGGGATGGCAAAGTGTCGCCTCTGAAGATAATCTTCACGCAACGCGAGTTACTCAAGCGTGATACTTGGACGATGTTAGTGTGATCACTCGCTTCCTTGATCAGCATCGGAAGATCGGCAGAAGGAACGGCGATGTCAACATCGTATATTGCACCAACCACTATGTCCTTGCTCAGTGGAATATGAGCTTTTACCTTGATACCATCCAGGTCTGTGATAAAAGTCAGAGATTGGAGAGATGGCTGGTGTATTACGTCGTCGGCCAAGACATTATTGCGGGGGGTTGACTCGTACTTCCTTGATTTCGTTTGGTGCCAAAGACTCGAGTTTTCTCGAGATGGTCAGCCGATTCAGGTGCCGCAGGTTGTCCGATGACGTGACTGGTACAAATATGACGGTATAATTGTTCGAAGTCACCTTCTGCTTCACAGTAGATGCGGTTGAAGGTGGTGAAGCACCCAGTGATCTTCGTTTTGGTTTACCACTGTAAACTGGGATGAAGACATCGTCGGAATCGTCACTGCTCGCCGAGAACAGTTTTGTGGACTCAGTGTCGGCGTCGCAGAGTTCGCTGTTCCGTTTGCTCGAGGTGGCCGCCAGCGGCAGCCGGAATGCCTGGAGGGTGCGCAGGTGAGTCTACTTCCAGCGTGGCCAAATGAAATGCCAATGGCTGCGTGAGGAACATGAAAAATGAGCAAAAACTGCCACCCGGTCACCAGCTGTAGGCTTCAGAACGTACCGAGTGCTACAAGTACAGATTAGCACTGCGGCAGCGGTGGCGTAGTGCAACTCGCGGTGAAATTGGTCCATTGTGAAAGAATCCACGACTTGCCAACACTTGATTCACAGGGAGAGCGCAATTATGGGGAAGTAACATTTGGAGGGTTTTACACTGCAAAATTGAAGAAATAAAAAATTCGGTCCACCGCATAGCACCGCTCTACAGGTAGCACAGCCGCACAAGTGTAGATCGATTAAAAACTACCCCAAACCGAATATTTTTCCGCGAATATAGTTTGAAACGACACAACAAGGGAATTTGATGTTCGCCTTGCTTTTTCCGTTTCTGGGTAGATCTCACACCAAGGAAAAATTACGCGGTATCCTTCAAGTGCCTACAAGCCGCTGCCGCTGTTTTGCCCACATTTAAGCCATCACTTATATTGTAAAATGGCAAAAGCTAAGTCGACACACCTTTTAATTGTGCCGGCCCATGCTCATACGAATTGTGCCGGCATCGACCTTATGTTGCGCGCATGCCTTCAAAGGATCGCCAACATGATGGATCCCTACGGTGACACGCCGTGCCAAAACACCTCCGCACGGGCAACACGACGAAAAACAACAAGGAGCGCGGCCAGCTGATTGCAGACTTACCGGAAGTCGTAGGTTCCTGTTCGACCAATAGAGCATGACTTGCGCTCTACGTCACCTATCCACTTCCTGACGTCACGCGGAGGCCGGAAGGGCTCGGAAAGGAGGAGGGATTGTTTTTTGAAATTTCTAGCGCGGCCGCGGCTTGTAGCGCTGCCGCGTGTGGCATCGTTTTTCGTGACGGCATTCTGCACACGATGCGCGTGTTTACTTGAAATGCATGAAAAAATATCGGAGGTGGTTTAGTGGCCCTTTAAGCTGCTTCGCATCTAAAAGCACCCCCCTAGGAACAGACGTAAGGCCGACGAGGCGGATTGTACACACATCACGAAAATTTGTACGTTGCGAAACTTTCATGTCAAACTTGCCTTTCGGTGGTCGTGTGATGCGGCTGCTGTGCAGCTGTTCCAGACGCTGACGAACAGAAGGAAAAAGATGAAAGACGCCCTAAATCGCGTTCTTCAGAAGGCTGCAACCTGCAATAAAACTCTACTCTTACGCATCACTTAAAAAGTCTCAAAGCAAATTCTACGTTCGTTCGTTCGTTCGTTCGTTCGTTCATTCATTCATTCATTCATTCATTCATTCATTCATTCTTTGCTATGCTTATCAATATTTTAAATGCGAAGCATTCCTTAGCGAACTTCGGCGACTTTGAGCCTATCTATCTATCTATCTATCTATCTATCTATCTATCTATCTATCTATCTATCTATCTATCTATCTATCTATCTATCTATCTATCTATCTAGCCGCCTACGACTTTGTTCTCTCCTGGCCGTATCGTTAATGGGATATATACCAAAATTGGTATGGTCTAACATGACTGTATGACAAACAGGTATAACTGGTCACATCATGAAAATCATGACTAACATGTCATGAAAAGTATGATTTACATGCCATGGCCATAGTGCTCCTGAGGCCGTTTTCTTAACTTGATATATCCAAAAATTGGTACGATGAGACATTTCCGCCTGACCAACATAAATGACAGGTGGAAATGTGAAAATCATGTCCCTCATGGCGCGGTGACGGCCGTTTTGCTAGCTTGATATACACCAAATTTGGTATTGCGTGACGTGACTGTGTGACGAACATAAATGCCAAGTAGTCATATGGAAATCATGACATGTCCTGTGCAACATGACTTGCATGCTACGCTCATGGTACTCCCGTGGCCGCTTCGCTAGCTTGATATACACCAAATTTGGTATTGAGCGACGTGATTGTATGACGAGCATAAATTACAAGTGGTATTATGGAAATCATGACATGCCATGTGCGACATGACTTGCATGCCAAGCTCATTACACTCTCAGGACCGTTTCGCTAGCTTGATGTATACACCAAATTTGGTATTGAGTGACGTGACTGTATGACGAGCATAAATTCCAAGTGGTATTATGGAAATCATGACGTGTCATGGGCAACATGACTTGCATGCCACGCTCATGTCACGCTCGCGGGCGTTTCGCTAGTTTGATATACACCAAATTTGGTATTGAGTGACTTGACTGCATGACGAGCATAAATGACAAGTGGTAATATGGAAATCATGACATGTAATGTGCAACATGACTTGCATGCCACGCTCATGACACTCTCGGGGCCGTTTCGCTAGCTTGATATACAACAAAATTTGGTATTGAGTGACGCGACTGTATTGCGAGCATAAATTACAAGTGGTAATATAGAAATCATGAGATGTCATGTGCAACATGACTTGCATGCCACGCTCATAGTACTTCCGTGGCCGTTTCGCTAGCTTCATATACACCAAATTTGGTATTCAGCGACGTGATTGTATGGCGAGCATAAATGACAAGTGATGATATGGAAGTCATGCCGTCATGTGCAACATGACTTGCATGCCAAGCTCATGACACTCTCGTGGCCATTTCGCTAGCTTGATATACACAAAATTTTAAGGCGAAAGCCTTTAATGTCTCATGCTCACATCCGTCCGTCCGGTCGTCCGTCCGTCCGTTCGGTCATCCGGCCGTCCGTCCGTCCCTCCAGTGGTGCCCTGGTACGGTGCCAGGTGGACGCCGGGGCGCTCAAACTGACGCCGGTCGCGTTGGGCTCTACTGCGCTCGCACTTGGCTTGCGTAGCGTCGCTGTGCCCTGCGCCTCTAATCAGGGAAGGACGGAGACGCGCGCATCACGTTTTATTCTGACCGACCCAGCCTCAGGGGGGCACAGGCGTTCGAGGAACACACTTTGGAATTGACGAAGTGTCGGTCAATTTAAACGCTGGAACGCGGGTAGCGTCTGGACGATGCGCAGAGCGGGAGAATACGAACGCATGGGAAAGGGAGGCAGATTCGTCTCTCGTCTCGCAGCGATTCGAGGTAATATATTAAGCGAACATAAGTGGCAGGTGGTAACATGAAAATCTTGGCATGCATGTCATCCACAATACCATTTATATGCCACGATCATGGTTCGCTTGCGTCCAGTTCGCTAACTTGATACACACCAAATTTTGTATTGCGCGACGTGACTGTATGACGAACGCAAGTGACAGGTCCTAACTTGTAAATAAGGACAGGCATATTATGTACAGCATGATTTGCTCCTTGCTGGCTGCTTCGCATTACATCGATTCCCACAGTACGTGGTATCTGCCGGTTTTCTTTTGCTGGAATCTGCCTCTTGCTTGGCAAACATTCAGTGGCAGGCATTCAAACGACACCACTCCAAGCATTTTCTTTATTTTGTAGTCGTTTGCTTAAAGGTTTAAAGTGAAACTTAATTTCCTTTTCCCAGTACACTTAGTGTATCGGCTAGTCTTCGAGCTGTTTGGATAGGCAGCCGAACTCCGCAATGTAACCGGCTCGAACACTGCGGCTTTTAGGAATGACCGAAGGCAAACACGTTGTTGGGAGTTTGGCTCCATGAACAGCGGTAGCGGCGAGGCCATAGTACACTCAATGTGACAACACAAGAATGATGAGCTAGCCTGCTAGAAAATAAATGCATGTCGTTAGCCGACCCTACAACACGAGAGCAATCTAGGATTCCATACTCAGACTCAGCAGTACGTCTGGAATAGACCGATCTCGCCACATAATCAGCGCATGCGCGAGCTTCCTGCAGCGGCACTGCCCCCCATCTCCGTTGTAGTACTTTGAGCGCTGCTGTACGGCTGCTTGCTGCGTGCTTCAAGCCTACCGGCGTTTTGCATGAATCCTCGGCACATAAGAAAGCGGTAAGGGCCCACCCTTTTTCCCTTCCCGAAGCTTCGATGGAGGGAGCTATTTCACCAAAAAAAGTCACAGTTTCACCGCGAGGGTGAAGCAATGAATGCGATAGCAAAAATTGTAATGTTATACGAAGTGAGGCTGGCAGCTAACTCTTTTTGGATCCGATCTCACGCAACTCTAGAAAACGCTTGTTTAAGAGAATTCTCTTCGCGTTGAGAGCGCAGCAGGTAGAAGGTTACGCCGGCCCGGCCGCCGAGAAGGGGAGATGAGAAGGGGAGATAAAGCGCGCGCCCGCGCCCGCGCTCGTAAAATCGAACGAATCCGATCGGCGTTGTTGGCGGCGATGCCGGGGCGTCTGAGTTTTCGCCGTGCACTGGCGCGAGCATGCAGCATGCAGTTATAAGCTTGGCTTGTATCGGAGGGCTCGTTCAAGCTAGACACTTGACTGTCGTGATCGCTTTTGGTGCGCTCTAGGTAACTCACGGTAACCTTATATGTTTAAGCGATCACTGTTTTCCCAGAAAACAGGTTATATCCAATCTGCCGCCACTTGCGGTGATCGCTCCGGCAAGGGGATCGATCACACGCAATATGAAGTTTTACTATCGCTGGTAGATCAATCGGTCGAGCTGTAAGCTTCCTATCACGCAGTACCGCACTGTTAAAACTACCATGCATTATAGGCACGGAGATCAGAGACACGTCGAACGCTGCTTTGTATGCCTTCGTGGACTGTCGCACACAGTCCTGTCAGAACTTGACATCATTTAAGAACCCGTAAAATCCGAGTCGTTTTGTTTCATGCTGCTGTTGTAGCATCCCAGCACGCAGCACGTGAACCCAACCATCGCATTTCATCTAAATGCGGCCGCTAAAGCTCGTTAATGCAGCTGGCCGAGTACTACAAGTAGAGGCATGCACTGCGGCAGCGGTGGCTGAGTGCAACTCACGGTGAGATATGTCTATTCTGAAGGAATCCATGACTTGCCGGCACTTGATTCCCAGCAAGAGCGCAATTAGTGCGAAGTAACATTTGTAGGGTTTTACGCTGCAAAATTGAAGTAATAAATATTCGATCCAGAGCATGGTTCCGCTCTACAGGTAAAGTTATGGTAGCGATGCTGCACAAGTGTAGATCGATGAAAAACTGCCCCAAACCAAATATTTTTGCACTAATACGGTTTAAAACGACACAACACGGGAGTTTGATATATGCCTTACTTTTTCCGTTTCTGGGTAGATCACGCAGCAAGGAAAATTACGTGCGGTATCCTCGTGCTTTAGAACTTGCTTTGATTTCTATTCCTTGTTAATCTTTCTTCACTTGCCACTCATTTACTCTCTCATTAGAACTATGCCTTTTCTGACGTCAGCCAGTGGTTACCACGAAACGCTGGATTGATTTATGCGTTATGATACCATCCCATTTATTTTCCGCACTTCTTTTGTTGAATTTTGGTTTGTGATTATTAATATAATTACAAAGTTTGTTTATAGACGGACAGTTCTTTCTTTTAGATGCGAAGCATCTTATGCTCGGGGCTATGTCCGTTCCTCCCGCGTCCCCCGTCCCGCGTCTCCCGTCCCGCGTCCCGTGTCCCGCGTCCGGCCACTTTCATGAAGTAGGGCAGCACCCATTATGCGAACCAGAACACTGTAGTAATATGAAGGCCGTCAACCTCTATCACAGTCATCAGAGTCATTGCCGAGAGCACAGAAAGGCTGCTTAGCAATGGCTAGGCAGGTGGTGTCTGTCGCCCAGGTTGACCCCATTCCTTGATCTTGCTTGCATGTGTTTGGAGGGTGCTTAGTCCGTCCCTCCTTCCCGCGTCCCACACCACCACCCCCCTCTCTCTCCTACGCTCAGCCCCTTTCTCTACTCTAGGGATCGTCTACTCTATGGAGCGGCGCCCGCGTCCCACATCCCCACAGAACATGCGCGTCCTCTCCCCCCTCTCTCCTCTAGGAATCCTCTACTCTACGGAGCGGCTCCGGCGTCCCACACCCCCACAGCGCATGCCCGTCCCCTCCCCCCTCTCTCTCCTCTCCTACGGTTCCGCCCGTCCTCTCCGCTAGGAATCCTCTACGGAGCGGCGCGCACGACAGGTGGTGTGACAGCTGCATACTCCGCAGGGGGCGCCACGGTACTTCCGCGGTATGAAAATGGCGGAGCGCGCGCGCCTCATTCTCTCTCCTGTGCGGCGCCGCGATGAGCGCCCGGACCGCTGCCGTAAAACGAGAGCGGCGACGTTCCTCCCACTCAAGCTAATTATCACCCGGCTGCTTCGCATCCACACATGGTTCCTTTTAGCGGGAGATGGGGAATTTTTTTTTTTGCTTTTGTACTAGATGAGGGATGTTCTCATACCTCGAACTAGCCCACGAACGAGAGAAAGAGCTGAAGCTGAAAAAAAAATCCCAATGATACTGCGGGATACGCAAGTTGGTTAAGGAAAACCGCGCACAAGCAATTCATTCGTTTTTTTTTCCGTGGATAATATAATACTTGAAATACGCTCTGTTTTCTACAAACTTCATTAACATACATACATACATACATACATACATACATACATACATACATACATACATACATACATACATACATACATACATACATACATACATACATACATACATACATACATACATACGGCTGGCGGCGGCGTTCTAAATCTTGTTGGAAAGGGGATGTACATCGTACCTGGACTCTTCGTTTTGTACTATGACACATCGTACTCCGAAGGCACACGCTTGGCATCTCACGGGACTATAGCACCTCCGCGGGCATTGGGACTTTGTTGCGCTTCCATCTGGACAGCTAATCCGGTGTCTTGCCGCAGCCCTACTGTTTATCTGTAAAGAATGAAACAATCCCGCAGTCCCACCGGCAGGGGTATCAGCCTTCAGTACAAATCTATGTGGCACGATCACTTG